>RYFJ01003254.1:0-194544 GCA_003991445.1 Oryza meyeriana var. granulata | reverse complement strand
CACGCAGAGGAATTGCTGAGAGATAGGCTGTTTTAGTGGAGCAGTCTTTGATTCGAGGATATGTTTGTGGGAGACTTGGGTGAGAGAGAGGCTGTCCAAATAATCTTTGTTTTTATCTCTCTGTTGTTAGGCTGGTTTAGAGTGTCTCGGCAGCGACTCTCACAAATTTGGGACACTATCTTCAGCTTTGGCTATATTTATTTAAGTTTTGCTAAATCCTTCACCTATAGCTTTTGAGCCCTGAGATCATAAACTTCTTATCATTACATATTTCCGAGGTAATCGCAAACCCTCACGCTGTCAAGCGTCCCCTCTCCGGTCGTACCATCTGCTTAATCGTAAAGGAAATATCATAGGAGATTTTGGTAAGACGGTCGTTTTGGTTGCTTGAGAGTGTGTGATTCCACCTCCATACTATAGTGATAGGGCTAACGGCTTTTTGTGCTGTTTCTGTTTTCTACTGACCAGTGGCAAAGAATGTGATGACATAGCATAACTCTATACCAGGACTTCAGGCGATAGCTGAGAGCACGAAAAGTCCTCAGTGATATAAAAAATGAGACGCGAAATAGGCATCTAGCTACTGGTTCTTCTGTCTTCCACTAACTATGACAGTTTCACACCATGGGCGAAAAGAAGATGAGATTGATGAGAGCCCTACCATAGCTGTCAGTACCTTCGACAAGTGAAGGTATCTGGTGTCATCTCCCTTCGTATGAATGGATTTAGTGATTTTTTTCTGAGCATCAATGAAGTTCGGAAAGTTTATGCTTGATAATTTTTCTCATCGTCATATGTGTGATAACGAATAGATTAAGAATGCTGCTAGTGTCTTGATTCTCATCCTTTAATATGGTGGCAAAATTAATTAACGTCTTCAACATGATAGATTGCCTCAAACTTGGAATGATTGAAATGCTTATGCGAGAATGAAATTTGTTTCTGGTCCATCTCAGGAATTTTGCTTACAAAATAAGTGTGTCATTTAGAGAAACAAACCCTTGTTGTCCTTCTTCTATGAGCTACCTTTGTTGTAGATAATGAGAGTATTTGGTACAACGAGTGCTAAGTTCTCATATGAGAAAGCGGAGCAAAATCAAATGTACAATTTTGTTCCAGATCAAGGTTTTTTGGTTATAATCGAGCATACCGTATTATCTTGATAGCTGAGAGCTGTAGCAACTTGCCAGGTTCAGATATGGTCAAGAAGCTGGAGTTGCCGACTGCAACGATCCTCAGCTTATTACATCCAGTGGTTCAATTCTGGCGGTAAGTTAAGATAGTTAAAATGTGAAAGTGAAGTTTTCAGTAGGGCAATTATCATGATAGTGCATATTCGATGTTGTTCCAATGCAAGTATGTTTCTCTTCTTTTGGGTAGAACCTTGGGAATATGATATAAATGTTGTGTACCGTGGTAGAACAACATGTCATTTCACACATAATGGCAAGAAATTTTAAGTTGCTACCTTATGTCCTTATTGACCTTTTTGAAAGAGATCTTGAGAGGGAAACGATTTTAAGAACCTTGAGGTTTTGATAGAATAAATGTTAATATACTATGTTTGATGCTTCACTAAACCTGAGTTATTGCAAAACGAACGTATTGCTTTGGGCACTAACATTTTGCAGGTATCTAAGAAGAGCCAAGGTAATAAAGAAAAGAAGAAAGACAGAGAGAAAGAAAATCCACCTGTTGTTCCATGTATGTTTTAAGATGGTTTAATTAAGAGTGCATCTATAGTTTTTGAAAATGAGAACAAAAGGTAACAGAAATGATGCTACATTCACTCTAAGGTATTAAACAATTCTGATGTGCTATATATGTCCACTAATCATGTTAAGTTTAGAGCAATCGCCATATCGGAATTTGTGTGTTAAATTACCTTTGTCACACGATGATTTGGTTCATGATTTCTTGTGATAAAGAAAAGTGTTGTGCAATGCTTCATTTATATCCATGCCACAACTAGTGGAATGAACACATGTTAGTAATGTTGTTGAACTACTATGTGCATGTTTAGACATGTTTGTCACATTGCTAGCGAGAATGAAGATTAGATTACTATCTTCTTTAAATACTAGGGGCTATATTCAATTTGATGATTTTTTGGTCCACCTCAAATTGTTTAGAGAAGAAATGTATCATTAGCTAGATCTTATATTTCGCCCCATGTCCTTTCTCATTGTGATTTTCATGTTATTAGCAATTATGATAATAAAGGAGAATATAATGCTGTATGAGAGTATATATTTGTTTCGAATTTTAATATACCTCCTTTTCATATATAACATGTCCTGTCTAGAGGACCGCATGAGTATAGAAATAATTCTCTATCTAGTTCTCTAGCTATTTAAATGAGTTGCAGGTGTGGTTTGTAAGAAGGAGAGTGTTGTGAGCTAACGACACTACAAGAGTATTCTCGTGCTTAAAAATTTCAGAATCCAACTATATGCACAACACTACCTCATCCTATGTTGTGAAAGATAAAGATATGTTCATCAGGCTTAATGGACAAGGTGAAACCGGCGGACGGTGTTTTCAATCAAAAAGGGGAGATGATGAGGACATCAGTAGCTCGGATGTGACCATAGCTACCTTATAATATTCATCAACCAAAGGTTGCATACTTTCTACGTAGATTTACGTGTTATAATATTTTAAACAGCCGTTACTGCACTATGAGTTTTATGTGTTCTCGTTTGTAGAGATACTTGCTTGGGTGAAGGGAAAGAGACCAAGCGTAAGGAATGCATGGATGATCAAAGAAGTTGATTGGGGACCAAACCAAACCTTGCCCAACTCTACTCCTATATCACCACGTCACTTTTGGTCCATAGAAGGCAGGAGATGAAGTTCTGTATGTTTTGGATTCGGATTGGGGCCTCCTGACAGCATCAACTTCAAACGGACCTAGTTACTCATCCAGAAGGAATTTTGGGGCTTGTGAGTACTTGTTGGAAAGCTTATGGAGTCTACTTTCAGATGGTTTTCATCCCACATCAAAATTCCTCCTAAGCTGTCCGGAATCGTCAAAACAAGACACGTACCTCTTCCAGTCCGAGTCTGTTTTGGGTCATGGGCCTTGTAATTGTGTCTGTGGGCTAAGCCAAGGGGTGTGCGCTCTAGGTTAACCCTAGGACGTCCCAACTCATATATATATACAGTAGCCATCGTTATTTAGAGTCGGGTTTTGCTTAGATTATTCTGCCATTGTAGTTTCACCATCTAGATCGGTTTGTGGAACCCTAACTTCATGTGCTAAACATCCATCTGCAATTCAGATTGCGTTCTTCCTTGTTCTTGTGAGCTTCTTCAATTGCTTGCAGGGATAAAACCTTCGTGGTGAGGTTGACTATGTGAGAGCGTGGTTGATAACAACTAGACGTGTGGGTTGTAGCGGTTGCAGAGGTGACGATCGCTGATCGGAAGCCTCAAAACATGAACGTCTTCACATCGCCAAATCGAACCTATCGGAAGATCGGGCACCCAGGCGCATCACTTATGCTAGGATTCAGCATAAGGATTTCTCTGCCTTTGTGGCTGTTCACCAAAGATAGCTTTAGAGTGGTTCACTGGAGGTCTAATTTCCATTTTTCCCTAGTAATCCCAAGATTGCTGTGAGATGGGCCAATAGGGTGGGTACAAATAGGGTGGGTACTGAATGGGTGGGAATTGATGATTATATGGCATTGGGTAAGGACTCACATACTGGCCTCCAAGACTGTATGTTTGAAATCCTGGATTACTCATGTGAATTTGATGTGGTGGTGGATTACTGTAATGCCCAGAAATTTGTAACCAGAATTCTGAACATTTTTGTGTATTAAATCCCTGTCCAGAAAAGCTAGGGTACACAATACCAAATTGCCATACAGAGTGCGTCCTTACAAACAGGATAAAATTGTCTTACATAAATGCAGCGGTAAAGATAAATAAAGCCTATATACAGTTGGCCAAGCGAAGGCTTCCATTCCGCAGGTGTCTTGATGGCAGAGCCAGCCTAGTCTCTTGCTGATCCTCGTCGGATAGGTACTCCACCACTGAGAGGGGAAAGCGAGCAAGATTGAGTACCACCCACAGTACTCAACAAGTCACACCCATAAATATGCACAATGCACGGCAGACAAAGATAGGCTAGAGGTTTATTTGCAAAAAAGCAATTGCAAACAATAGTAGTTCGTAAACAGTAAAAGGTTGATTAATTGAACAATATTAATCCTCTACTGATCAACGTTACACCATGTTAACCAGGCCCAACCATCCACCCTAACACTATAGCAAAACTTGCATGTCAAATTATTATAGTGAGACTAATCACGGTGAGTCTTGACCAAAATACCCATGACCGCGGGCACGGCTATTTGAATAGATTTTAACTCTGATCAGAGGTGTACAACTGTACCCACAAGACACAGCCCCACACACGTCCCCGTGTGCTGGTGTATCACCATGACACCCCGTGAGAGGCTGTGACAGGACCGTTCACGCAACCTCTCCCTAACCATCCACACCACGCTGAGGTTGCACTTGCCAACAGGACACCCCATATCCTAGGCTACCCCTTGCGCCACAATGGATCTAGAAGTCGATTAACCCGTCCCGAGCCAACCCAACTCCATCATGCCCATTTCTCAGCCAACGGTGCTAGGAGAGGGAGGGGAAACACTACAAACCCAACCGTTGCCCACGCTGGCTTGTGGAATGTATGAGTATTTGCCCAAAGAGGTCCCACGAACCGGTCCTTAATTGCCATGGGTGCGACCAATAGAACCATACACCCATAGCCCACCGTTTAGGTCGAATTTTAGTGATTTAACATCAACACATTCATAATTCCATTTCCCGACTTCGGGTCGAACCATAAATGTAAATTAAAACATTTAAATCTCCATGTGAGCTAAAGGTTTCTAAGCATAGCTAAGCATCCTAAACATATCCTCTAGTCATGTTATTACCCAGCTACAAAGGTATACAGGTGGAATAAAGTCAGAGTAATTAAAATTGCATTTATATAGGCCACCCTTCCCACAAGAAATAATGAAATAATGCATGTTTATGGATTTAAAACAAATAGTTTGCAAACAATTTGCGGTACGAATGTTCGAGGAAATGATGTAACTTGCCTTGCTACAGCTCGGTGAACTTGTCAACGACTTCGTAGTAACTGGAGGGTCGACTGCGTCGGATTCTATAGCAAACAAAGCACAATTAAACAAAGTGATATGTGGACAATGAAAATGGCTAAAAGTATTTTTAATGGATTCTTGGCATTTTTTCTGGATTTAAGGGTGAAATTGAATAGAATTAATCGGAGCTCGTATGAATTAGTTTATGGATTTTTTAAATGTTTTACTGTGAATTTTGCTATACGAAAACTAATTATTAAACGATTTATTGCACAATTAAACGAATTAATACGTCAGCGGACTATGGGGGACCAGTGCTGACAGGTGGGGCCCACCGATCAGTGGCGCGAGGAGGACGGCGCACGTTGGACATGGTCTACTGCACACGAGCGCGGCGCAGGCGTGCAGGAACGGCCCCAATCTCCCAAAGCAGATCGGATGGCCCAGGATGAACGGGGCTCACCCCCTGCCGGTGTGGCCACACCACGGTAGGGCGAGTGGCCTGATGGTCGCCGCCGGCAACCATCCGGCCTCCCGCCGAGGGGCGGTGAGCAGTGGAGGTGATGAAGGGAGACCATGAGTGTCACGCGAGGACTCCACAAGGACTGAGAAATCGTGAATCGGGTGACGAACAGAGAGGATTGGCGGCGCGAAGATTCGGGATGTTAGCATAGGGTTTCGTCGCTCAATAGCGACGGACAGAGGCGGCGAATTGAGGTGCGGGAGAACCTGGTGAAGGTGTAGAACGTGTTTAGGAGGGGAAAAAAGACTAAGTGGGTCACGGAATTCCATGGCGACTGCGGCGAGAGGCTACCGAAAGGGCGGACGGCGAGGATGGAGTTTCGGCCGGGAATCCGAGGTGGCCGACTGCGAAACAGGACGCAGAGTGGTGCGCGACAGCTAGTGAGCACGAGCGTGGTAGTCCGGCGCTGGCCTGTAGGACGCGGACGTGCGACTGGGAGTCGGCGGAGCGCGGCGACGGTTCGGGAACTTGGTGCGTGAGGGGTTAGGGTACTCGCAGATGTGTGGTCAATGAGGGGAATGTGAAGGGCGGACGCACGGGAGGGTTTATATGTTACTCGGCTGTGTGGAGTTGTTGGTCGATGTTGGCCGGAGATTTCACGGGGGGCGTGGGGTGGCGCGTGGTGGCGTAGTGGTTCACGATTCATCCGCGGTGCATTTGGCGGAGGGGCGGAGAAGTTGTAGGGGAAATGGCGGATGGGACATCGGTCCATAAGGGTTTGACACGGGACTGCGGGGATTGCGAGTTGAGGTGGCGAAGGGGAGAATTGGATGGGAAGGGGAAAATTTTTCCTCCTTCGCCGCCGAGTTCGAAATGGAGGTAACGAGGGCTAAGTGTGGGCCTTGCCCCAGCACGTCAGCGGGAAGAGGGGAGCAGCGGTCGTTGGCAGGCGGAGCCCCAGCGTTCTAGCGGCACTAGGGAAAGAGGAGGTGTGGGCGTGCGGTGGTAGGTAGGGGCGCAGTGGGAGGCGCGGCGCAGGCCGCTGCCTGGCCGAGGTAGCAGGGGATGGGCTACGGATCCAGCGGGAGGAATAGAAAAAGAATAAAGAGGAAAGAGAAGGAAAGAAAAGAAAATGGGATTTACGATGGGAATTTATAATTCTGATAATTTTGTTTTAATTTTATTAAAAGATATTCGCAGTTCCTCCTAAAAATTCTATAAAAATTCTGTAGTTGTATTTTGGCAAGGAGAATATAGGAATATTCTCATCCCTGATATTTTATTTTAATTTGCATTTGTTCTATTTAATGTAATTCACGTGGCCTTTTAAAATATTTCTGGGGCTATTTTTTAATATTATTTTGTGTGTGTGGCTCCTATTTCAGGGGAAAAATCAGGTGTGACGAACTACCCTAAACGTAATCTCTCGTCCTCGAGTTGACGTGCGGCTAAGAGTGCGGATTGGGCGATTCAATTCAGCTCTCATTCCAGTGTGCTTCTTCCTCTGAGTGATGGTTACTTTGTCCTTGCAGAACCTATCACTCGGCTTCGGGTGTTCCTTTCACTGATCTCGAAGATTTGAATCGGCCTTTCTACATAGGTGAGGTCTTCCCGGATCTCGATCTACTTCGGATCGGCCTGTTCTGTTGGTACCCTCAGACATTTCTTCAATTGTGACACGTGGAACACGTTGTGTATACCTGCCATTGAAGTTGGAAGATCCAACTGGTATGCAACTTCGCCTTTACGGGCTAGCACTTGATAGGGTCCCACGAAACGCGGGGCTAACTTCCCTTTGGTTTGGTACCTGTGTACCCCGCGGAATGGTGTGATGCGAAGGTACACATAGTCTCCTTTCTTGAAACTCAGATCTCTACGACGGTTGTCAGCGTAACTCTTTTGTCTTGACTGAGCTATCTTTAATTGTTCCCTGATAATGACCACTTTCGCTTCCACCTCTTTGAGTGCATTGGTCCCAAATACCTGGCGTTCGCCTGTCTGATCCCAAAGAGGGCGTACGGACAATTCCTGCCATTACAGATCTTCGAACCAGTGCCATCTACAAGCTGGCCTGATAGCTATTGTTATAAGAGAACTCTGTGAAGGGCAGGCTCCTATCCCAAGTCCCACTGAAATCCAACGCACAAGCCCTTAGCATATCCTCCAATATCTGATTGACTCTTTCAGTCTGCCCGTCTGTTTGTGGATGGTAAGCTGTGCTGAAGTTCAGTCGAGTTCCTAGTTCTGTTTGTAGCTTCTGCCAAAACTTGGAAGTGAACTGGCTACCACGATCAGATACAATCTCTTGGGTACCCCATGTAAACACATTATGTGGGCCATGTAGAGTTCTGCCAGCCTCTTTCCCGAGTATGTTGTATGTACTAGGATAAATGGGCGACCTTGGTGAGCCGATCCACGATCACCCAGATTGAGTCGTATCTCGAAGATGTGCGGGGTAAACCGGTGATGAAGTCCATTCCGATCTCTTCCCACTTGCACTCTGGGACTCTAAGCGATTGTAGAAGTCCTGCAGGTCATTGGTGTTCTGCTTTGACTCGCTGACACACATCACAAAGTGCCACGAATTCTGCGATTTCTCTTCTCATGCTGGCCCACCACAACTTTGTCTTGAGATCTTGGTACATTTAGTGCTTCTAGGATGAATGGAGTCTGGAGTCTCATGGGCTTCCTGGAGTATTAAGTCTTTGAGTTCTTTGTTTTCTAGGATGCACATCGTTCTCCCATCCAGACTGTCCCATTTTCATCCTCCATGAAACCTTGGGCTTTTCCAACTCTCATATTCTTCTTGAGTTCCTTAATCTCTGGATCATTTGCTTGTGCCCCACGAACCTGGTCGAAGAGTGTGGGTTGGGCCTCTAGGGCTATCACGAATATAGGTTCAACGATGCCCAAGTTTAGACGTTCGAACTCCTGCTGCACTTCCTTACACAACGTCTCTGCTCGAGCGGTGTTTCACTAACTTTTTCTGCTTAGGGCGTCTGCGACGATGTTGGTTTTCTCGGCTGGTAGTGTATTCCCACATCATAATCCTTAATCAACTCCAGCCACCTTCTTTGATGGAGGTTCAGGTTAGGTTGGGTGAATATGTATTTCAGACTCTTGTGGTCCATGTAGATCTCACCGCGGTTACCGATGAGGTAATGCCGCCAAATCTTCAAAGCATGAACCACTACAGCCAATTTCAGGTCGTGTGTCGGGTAGTTGCCCTCATGGGGGGGCAACTGTCGTGATGCATAGGCTACCACTCTGACTTCTTACATCAGCACACATCCTAGCCCTTGGCGGGATGCATCGCAGTATGCCTGGAAATCTTTCTTGGGATCTGGCAAGATCAGGACTGGTGCCGAGACTAACTTCCTTTGAGTTCCTCAAAGCTGCGATTACATTCATGCTGTCCAAACAAACTTTACGTCTTTCTTCAACAATTGAATCATGGGTCTTGCAATCTTCGAGAAGTTCTCGATGAACCGACAGTAATAACCCGTAAGTCCGAGGAAACTCCACACTTGTGTCACCGTCTTGGGTGGTTTCCAATTGGTAATGGACTCCACATTCATTAGATCCATAGCAACTCCCTGGGTGGTGATAACGTGCTTGAGGAACTGTACTTCTTTCAGCCAATAGTCGCACTTGCTAAACTTGGCATACAACTGGTGCTCTCTCAGCTTCTCAAGAACCAACTGGAGATGTTGCTCATGTTCTTCTGCTGATTTCGAGTAGATAAGGATGTCATCGATGAAAACCACCAAGAACTTGTCTAGAAACTCCATGAATACCTTGTTCATCAGATTCATGAAGAAGGCCGGTGCGTTTGTCAGTTCGAAGGACATAACGGTGCACTCGTACAACCCATATTGAGTGGTGAAAGCTATCTTCGGAATATCCTCTTCTCGGATCCTCAGCTGGTGATAGCCTGATCGCAGGTCTATCTTGGAGAAGACGGTGGCACCCTCCAATTGATCGAAGAGATCGTCAATCCTTGGCAAGGGATACTTGTTCTTGATTGTGACGTCGTTTAATGTTCGATAATCCATGCACATCCGCTTCGTTTTATCTTTCTTCTCCATGAAGATGACCAGTGCACCCCAAGGCGACGTGCTTGGTCGGATGTAACCCTTCTGTAGCAGATCGTCGACTTGCTTCTTGACTTTGGCCATCTTGTTTGGTGCCATTCTGTACGACCTCTTGTGAATAGGCGCTGTTCCTGGTGCCAAATCAATTCTGAACTCGATTTCCCTTTCTGGTGGCATCCCCGGTAGATCTTCCGGGAACACATCCGGGTACTCCCTCACTATCAGGATTTCCTCTATTTTTCGGTCTGGCTTCTTTCCACTTTCAAACTGTTGCTCTGTTGTGACCTGATTTAAGCTTGCTTCTTGCCTCTGTGGCACTGGCGACTTGAAGGTAACTGCCCTTCCTGCCGAGCTGGTTACTATAACAATGCGGTCAGCACAGTTGATCACTCCTTTGTGTCGGGTCAGCCAATCCATCCCTAGGATGATATCTAGATCTTTGGATTCTAGGAGGATGAGATTGGCTGGAAAGGGTGATCCTTGGATTTCCAGGCTCACTGAAAGGCTATAGTGAGCTATGGTCATGAGGTTCCCTGGGGTGTGAACCCGCATGGAGATCTTAAGTTCCACTACTTTTATCCCATGTATCCCCACAAATTTCTTGGATATGAATGAATGCGTTGCACTAGAATCAAAAAGTACTGTGGTAGGTATTGAGTTCACGAGAAACATACCCAGTACCACTTCCGGTGCAGCCTGCGCCTTTTCTGCAGAGACGTGGTTAACACGCCCCTTTATCACCTGCTGGTTGGCTTTGGGGTTCTAGGGAGCTGCAGGCCTAGGTCCCATTCGCTTCGGTTTCGGGCACTTGTCGGCGAAGTGACCTGGCTCGTTGCAGTTGAAGCAGATAAGGGTCTTGCCCCCGCTGTCCTTCCATGGCTGGCCTTGCGGTGTTGGTGCCATTGGTGGGCGCGGAGCGGGGTGACGGTTGTGCTGCTTGCTGTTGTTGCTGCTACCTCCAAAGTGCCCTGGTTGGAACAGACACTGCTGTCGGACGATCATGGTGGAAGGTCTACCCTGATGCCCCAGCATCACCCTTGGCCTCTGGTGTTGCTCTTGGTCGGCTCGGAATTGGGTTGCCTTCCGCTTGCGGTCCATCTTGTTGCACTAATTTTCCTGGCGGATCGCCTTGTCCACCAACTTCTCGAAGTCAGGGTAGTCACTAGAGAGAAGCTGGCTTGTTAGCTCATCGTCGAGTCCCTCCAGGAACTTCTCCTGCCTCTCCGCATCAGTGCGGACGTCCTCTATCACGTAGTGCGCCAAACGGTTAAAGTCATGGAGGTACTCCGTGACTGTCTTGCTTCCCCGCACCAAATCTCAAAATTCCCTCTTCTTTTGTGCCACAAAATCGGCCAGAATCTGAGACTTCCGAAAGTTGAGGCAGAATTCAGCCCAAGTGACCTCCGTTGTGGCAGTGCGAGTCACGAGGAAGTTGTCCCACCAAGCTGAGGTGGGACCCTGGAGCTGGTGCGTGGTGAAGGCAATGTTTTCCTGGTCGGTGCATTGGAGAAGGTTGAGCTTCTTCTCGATCGCCAACAGCCAGTCATTGGCGTCCATGGGGTTGGTGGTGCTGGAGAAAGTAGGTGGCCTGACCCTCAAGAACTCAGGCAGTTTAGACTGAGGGGTGAAGGCCGGGATGTGAGGTTGCTGGTGCTGCTACTGCAAGTTGTTCTACTGCATCTGTTGCATCATGATCGCCATCATCTGGTTCTGGTTGGCCAGAACCTGGGTGAATGTGGGGTTCTTAGGTAGAGGGAGGTGGCATGTATTGGGAGCCCGTTGTACTGTGGCGCTCCATCCTGTTGATTTGTCGCGCTAGAATCACTAGTAGCGTGGTTACCATTCCTGGTGTTCACCATCTGAAGGGGGAGATGGAAATGGGAGGAAAGGAGGAAAACAGGTGGCTCAGGAACAAGAGAGATAATTAAGTGATTGAATTAAATTTAACTGAAGTGCATAGTTTAGATACATTACAAAAACACTTCGACTCCTAACTAAGGCAGCCATACCGCAACCGACGGTATGAACCCCTAACTAACCCCAAGTAGACGTCCTGACATTACAACTAAGCATGAAATTAAACTAAGGAAAACAATAAAGCTAAGGACAGTGCGCCTAGTGCTCTGAACGCTCCTGCGGATCGTCCGAGTTGTACTCCAAACTCTTGCTCATCGCCCAGCCTCGTCGTCGGTGCGGCTCTGGATCCGCTCACATAGTCCTCACTACCGTGAGCCGACGAAACTGGCCTCACTGCAGGGTGCAGGATCGCTAAGGGAGCTGCTGTCATCGGTGGAGGTGATGCCCCTGTGGATGCTGGTACCTCCCTGAGAGCTGCCGTCGCTTGATGACACGCTGATCATGTCGCTGGTTGGTGATGGTGCGGGTGCTGGAGCTAGAGCTGGTGCTGGGGCCGGTGGTGGTGAAGGAGCTGGCGGTTGCGTGTGGCCCGTTCCTAGGGGCCAACTGAATACGCACTGGAGGAAGGGTCCTCTTCCTCGGGGTCAGACGGATCCTGGCCCCACCGGGTGGCGACTATCTCTTCAGCTCTGCGACCTCCTTCTTCAGGTGGTCGATCTGGTTCTGGAGACCGATGATGGTCATCCTATTGGCATCCTCCCTATCGTGGGCCGCACGCACCTAGTTGGTGTGCATGTAATCCATGGCCCACATCGCCCGCCTCATGTGGACGATGGTAGTGTCGTTCTCATCATTAGCCTGCTGGAAGGTGCTGTAGACTTGATAGTGGGCCCAGCAGGGGAGGTAGCGGTAGGCGGTGGTGCGCAGGGTAGAGTGGTGCCTCCGGCGTAGCTCTCCAATCAGACGAAAAGCTGCCTCTTGGCAGGCGTGATTGTAGGTGCGCCCACTGATCTCAACCTCCATAGCTGGTAGAAGGTATAGTTCGCCTGGCAGCTCCAAGCGAATACGGTGTGGGAGCTCACCCTCCATAGGCTCCACGGCGGTATACTCCAGGGCGTGGCTGTACAACTCATCATACAAAGCTCCTCCACAAATCCACCCGTGTCTGCACCGCGCTGGTTAGGGAGACTGTCCATCTATAGAAGGCAAGGAGGGGGAATCAATGTATGCTTAGATCCAAATAGAGTAAACAATAAATAATTTAGAAATAAATAACAATTTTATGCATGAAATAATTTTACATATAAACTTTATTGAGAACCCTATGAAATAGTATAAAAGAACCATACAGTAGCAAATTAATTTTAAATAATAATGGCAAAGCAGGTAAAAATATTTTATGTATTCTTAAAATCGTACATAACCCCAATAACCCATGTTTTCCCTAGAATTTGCACATCTATGCCATAACCCTCGAGTAAAAATTCTACCCTAGTTATGACCTGACTTGAAAATTTCAGTCAGATAAAGTCCAAGATTTTATCCCAATCCAAGAACAAATTCCCAATTTTCCCTGAAATAACTCCAAGTGCAAAAAGAATATGCAAATGAAAATTTCAGAGGGCTCTTAGGGTTTCCATTTGGCTGGTCCTACGGTCAAGTTTAGCTCTGATACCAACTTGTAATGCCCAGAAATTCGTAACCAGAATTCTGAATATTTCTATGTATTAAATCCCTGTCCAGGAAAGCTAGGGTACACAATACCAAGTTGCCATACAGAGTGCGTCTTACAAACAAGATAAAATTGTCTTACATAAATGCAGCGGTAAAGATAAATAAAGCCTATATACAGTTGGCAGTGACATCCTGGCCCAATTAGAATCTGGCCTATGTGGCCCATGAGTGTTGTGTGCACTTGATAAGTACCACCTTACTAGTTGAGCAAGAGTTGAACCAACTTATAAAGCCTTGTCCCTCCAACCATAGCACTTCCGGGTTAACCCTTTTACACGAAGCGAGGACGAAAGTGTAAGTGGGGTGCTATGTGTAAGTGGGCCCACACGTTGGATGGGCTGGGCTGCGCTGTTCTAGAGGGCAGGCTGTTACAAATGGTATCAGAGCCAACCCTCGCGGTTGCGCGTACGGGTCAGTGTGGGGTGCTATGTGTAAGTGGGCCCGCCCGTCGGATGGGCTGGGCTACGCGGTTCTGGAGGGCGGCATCTTGACGGCGGAGCCAGCCTAGTCCTCTTGCTGATCCTCGTCAGACAGGTACTCCACCACTGAGAGGAGAAAGGGAGTAAGACTGAGTATCACCCACAGTACTCAACAAGTCACACCCATAAATATGCAGAATGCACGGGAGACAAAGATACTCACAGTACTCAACAAGTCACACCCATAAATATGCACAATGCACGGGAGACAAAGATAAACTAGAGGTTTATTTGCGAAAAAGCAATTGCAAACAATAGTAGTTTGCAAACAGTAAAAGGTTGATTAATTGAACAATATTAATCCTCTACTGATCAACGTTACACTATGTTAACTAGGCCCAACCATCCACCTTAACACTATAGCAAAACTTGCACGTCAAATTATTGTAGTGAGACTAATCACGGTGAGTCTTGACCAAAATGCCCATAGCCGCGGGCGTGGCTATTTGAATAGATTTTAACTCTGATCAGAGGTGTACAACTGTACCCACAAGACACAGCCCCACACACGTCCCCGTGTGCTGGCGTATTACCATGACACCCCATGAGAGGCTATGACAGGACCATTCACGCAACCTCTCCCTAACCATCCACACCACGTTGAGGTTGCACCTGCCAACAGGACACCCCATATCGGCCAAGCTACCCCCCTTGTGCCACAATGGATCTGAAAGCCGATCAACCCGTCCCCGAGCCAACCCAACTCCATCACGCCCATGCTCACCAACGCTGCCTAGGAGAGGGAGGAGAAATGCTACAAGCCTAGCCGTTGCCCACGCTGGCTTGTGGAATGTATGAGTATTTGCCCAAGGGGTTCCCGTGAACCGGTTCTTAATTGCCATGGGTGCGACCAACAGAACCATACACCCACAGCCCACCGTTTAGGTCGAATTTTAGTGATTTAACATCAACACATTCATAATTCCATTTCCCAACTTCAGGTCGAGCCATAAATGTAAATTAAAACATTTAAATTCCCATGTGAGCTAAAGGTTTCTAAGTAGGGCTAAGTATCCTAAACATATCCTCTAGTTATGTTATTACCCAGCTGTTGACACCGAAAATCACTGGCAGCGTCGAGAACGAGCCGATGATCTGGTTCGGCGCCTTAAGACACGCGAAGGCCTGGGAGATTTGCTTAACTCCAGTGCAGGTCCTAAAATTTGAAGTTCATAGGCGTGCTAGTCAATTTGACCCTGCAATTGACAAGGACATAGAAAATATTAGATCAATGAGCCAATTGGCTGAAAGCCGAATTGGACTCGTCTCATCGGGCGATTGCCGATATGGACTAGAGCACTTATACATCGACTGGAAGCCGATGATGGCATAGATGGATAAAAGAAATAAACCATGTGGCTAGGGAACCAATAGCAATATAAATAAATAAACTAGCCGATTACTGATATAACGTGTATCGGCTGGAAAGCCGATGACGGTGTAGCGTGCCAAAAACGTGTTGAACAATGCAATCGGCTTTATCTAGTAAAAGATAACCTATCGGCTAGAGATGACGGTGTAGCGTGCCACTGCATCAATCTCTCCCTGGCCGAGATGGAGAAGAACGAACCTCTGCTCGCATCGGCCTCGTATTTCTGGTCAGACGCCCTCAACGCCTACTTATTTGGACATGGGCCGATGACCGCAACTTTGATAGATGTAACCATGCTTACCTGCCTCAACACAACGAGTTACATCAATCCCCTCAACCTCCAATTTAAGCCTACTCATCGGCTTCAAGCAAAGAACATCGGTGGTTGGTCCAAGTACATATCAATCCATAACAAAGGGACTGGACCAGTCGATGATCGGGAACACGTCGCTTTCCTGAATCTGTGGTTAGAACGGTTCGTTTTCGGCGGTGCAACCCTCGGCCCAACAACCAATATGCAATGTTTGGCAGAATGTTTAGCCGATCGAAAACAAGTTCCCTTGGGGCAATATCTTCTTGGCACCACTTATCAACTGCTGCATCAGGTGGCAGTCAAGCTATCGGCCGGCCAGCCAGTCGGCCATATCGGGGGTCCTTGGTGGTTTGTGCAGTTATGGCTCAATGTGTACACATCCAAGGCAATTCCCGAGACCACCTTCCTTAATCAAACTTTCCCAGCCGATCACCAAGAAGAACAGGAATCCATCTATCGCCGATGCATCTCTTTTGGCGAAGCTGCATCGGCCCTCCCTGGCTGCAAGATGACTCCTATCGGACTTAGCCAATGGTTCAAGGGTCTTTATTATGGCTTCACCAGGGATGCCACACTGTGGTTTACATATGATGATGCATCATCATTTGAGATGCCCTCCAACTTCAATCCACTTGACGTTCTGGCCGATGATGAATCGAAGACCATATTTCTATCGGCCATTACTCCCCGTCTTCTACCAACTGGCTTCTCTCAGGGCCGATCACAACCATCATATGAATTCTATCACCCAACGGTCGGCTCCCGCCAGCTTGGCCTCGGTCAACTCCCCATCGGCTTGTTCTTCATTGACAAACTCCAGGCCTGGGGCAATGTAAACAGTGCTTTAGAGTATGACCGAATACGGATGCTAACAGAATCCCTATCTCTGGGCACTGCCACCGATGTGGAGGTATGTACTGCCAATACCAAGCTTTTTTCCCGATGGTGGTCAGAATGGAAGAAACACCTGTTCAATTCATCGGCCATCCATTACTGTTCTCGCCTCAACTCCAACTACGTCGAATCCGATGAAGAGGTAACATTCCACTATCCTTGAATCATTTTCCGATCATCTTTTACAATCCTATCTTGCAGGCTATTGATGTGGAGCCACCAACAACAAGCACCAGTGGCCGGCCGATTATATACCAACCACCATCGGCCAACCCACACCTAGGGCATAATGCTCCCCCTCCATCGGCTCTTCTCCGGGCGCCACGGCCGACAGGACCAAAACGCAAGAAGCTAGCATCTCGCCCTCCTCCAAAGAAGTAGAAAATCCACGCCGATGTCGTGATCGCGGTGCCTCCTGCTATTGAAACAACATCGGCCCCTTCACCTCCGCGGGTATGTGCTAAGTCTTGATATTATCATCTGTTTCCCATCTTCACATTATCGATCTTATTTTCAGCTTGAGTCATCGGCTCCCGAACCTCAACCTTCTGCTGACATCCTTGCAAGCATCGAGCCGATGACTTCTGCAGCCATTCCAATTCCAGCACCTAGCCCTGAAGCCGATCCTGAGACTGCTCCTACTTTAGCGCCAGACATCAGCCATCCTGAAGAACAACCTACTCAACCATTTGATGCCGATGTCACTCCTCAAGCTGCCCCTTCCCTGCCTCAGGTAATTTCTTCACAACCATACTTTATTCTAACTCACTACTGATCCCTTTACCGATGTCAACCTGCAGTCCTTAGCCAATTTGTTTTCCTTCGACATCGGCAAGTACCTGGACGCAGATGAAGAAACAACCACCAGCGCAATAACCAAACCATCTTTTCCAGCCGACGTGCGCGAATACTTGTTGAATATCATTCGTCTGCTGGAAAACCCAATCGACACATTGGTGGAGGATTGTGGGCCGATCCGGGCAAGATTTGTAGAGATTGAGCATCACTTGCCCGAAGAGCTCGTTGACGCATTGACCCCTGCAGCATACCTAGAATCCGACAAATTCCAACTCGTCAAGCTCAGGCAGCGTATAGCCGATCGTGCTAATCAACAGAAGATGGTCCAAGACATCCAAACTGATCGGCTGTTAGCTCAAACGGAAAAGAAAAAGCTTGATGATATGTTGGCTGCTCCTCAAGAACTCCAACCCAAACTGGATCAGCTGAAGAGAAGGGAAGCCGATCTGCTGGCAGAACTTGAAAAAATCCGCAAGGATATCGCAACAACAGAATCCTAGCTCATCGGCCTACCACAAACCATACAAGATCAAGAAGCCAAGGTTGCAGCAGTAGTGCGTCAAGTTGTCCATCAGCGCAAGAACATAAAGACTATCTCAGGGACCGATGAAGAAGACATCCACGCCATTAGTGAGATTGACCAAATTCGTCTACGCGCAATCGAAACAATCCAAAAATTCTTGTAAATCTTAACATTGATGACTTTGATGGTTCTCTGACACATGCCGATTAACCTTTCGCTGCAATATAACTTAATCAGCTCTGTTATTTACTCATCATACCCCATCTCTACTTAATATTTCACTTATTTGATCTAAAGGCGATATCAATTGATACCGGCTGTCTTTAGGTGATGTAACAACATCGGCTTTCACTTTGAACTGTTTAGAAATCAGCCGCATTTAGCCAATTCAGGAGTTGATCCAAACGCTAGGATAGTACTTCTTGAGGTATTTCCCATTAAGTGCCTTAGCAAATTCTGTCCCCTCGAGATCTTCCAATACATAAGCATTGCCAGGTACACAACGATTAATCCGATAGGGCCCCTCCCAATTAGGTGACCACTTTCCAAATTTACCATCTCTGGACCCGATCGGCAAAATCAACTTCCACACAAGATCTCCCTCAGTGAACGATTTATCCATCACCTTTTTGTTATAATGCCTAGCCACCCTAACCTGAAGCAATTTGTGCAAGATCATTGGCTTCTAAATTTTGCTCTCTAGGAATATGATCCATTGATACCATCATGAAATCCTTCAACAAATCCCTACATTCTTCATAATACGATCTCAAAACATCATCCCTGCACTCATATTCCCCAGACAATTGTTTGATCACTAATAATGAATCTCCGATGATCTCTATGATATCGGCTCCGATCTCCCGTAACAGTTGAAGTTCTTTTAATACCGCCTCGTATTCCGCTTGATTATTGGTCCAATAGGGTTTAATTGTAAAAGCAAACTCAAAACTTGCGCCCCAAGGCGATTCAATGACCAAGCCGATACCAGATCCATGCTTGCAAACCGATCCATCGAAAAATAAAGTCCACGGAATTGGCTCCACATAATTTTCATGAACCCCTCTGTGCTGCACAATCAAATCGGCTAGTGTCTGTCCCTTGATTGCTTTAGCCGATTCATATCTCAAGTCGAACTCTGTCAAGGCAAAGATCCATTTACCAACTCACCCTTTTAACACTGGAGCCGATAACATATATTTTACCACATTGGCCTTACAAACCACTGTACACTCAGCCGATAGGATGTAATTCCTTAACTTTGTACATGAAAAATATAAACAAAGGCATAATTTCTCCACCGCAAGATATCTCGTTTCAGCATCCAAAAGCCTTCTACTTAAATAGAACACGACTTGCTCCTTGCCTTCGAACTTTTGTATTAAAACAGACCCGATGGATTTTTCATCAGCCGATAAGTATAACTTGAATGACACTCCTTTCTGCGGCGGAATCAGAATAGGTGGGGAACTTAAATAACTCTTAATCCCATCAAATGCCTTCTGCTGTTCTGCCCCCCACACAAATTCTTGATCGGCTTTCTACTTCAACAATGGAGTAAAAGGCTCAATCCTTCCTGACAAATTTGATATGAATCTCCTTACAAAATTAATCTTGCCGATCAATGACTGTAACTCTGTTTTGTTGCTTGGTGGTTCTGTAGTCTTGATGGCTCTGATGCTCTGTTGACTAACTTCAATTCCTCGCTCATGAACCATAAAACCTAAAAACTGCCCAGCCGATACACCAAAAGCGCATTTATTGGGATTCATCCTTAATCCGTATTTCTTTGCCCTTTCCAACACATTTCGCAAATCGGCAATATGGCTTTCATCACTCTTGGACTTAACCACCACATCATCGATATAAATTTCCACTAATAAGCCAATGAGATCATGAAATATATAATTCATCGCCCTCTGATATGTCGCACCGGCACTTTTTAATCCAAATGTCATTACCACCCACTCATATAAGCCGATAGCTCCAGGACATCGAAACGCAGTCTTATGTATATCTTCCTCTGCCATAAAAATCTGATTATATCCTGCATTGCCATCCATGAAGCTAATAATCTTATGGCCTGATGCTGCATCTAGCAACAAATCTGCTATCGGCATCGGGTATTCATCCTTGGGGGTAGCTTTATTCAAATCCCGGAAATTGATACATATCCTCAATTTTCCATTCTTCTTTTCCACCGAGACGATATTAGAAACCCACTCAGCATATCGGCATGGCCTTATAAACTTTGCATCATATAACCTTGTGATTTCTGCTTTGATTGGCTCATATAACTCTGCTTTAAATCTCCTTGGAGCCTATTTAAACGGCCGATATCCTAGTTTAATAGAAAGCCGATGTTCAACAATTGATCGGCTTAATCCTAGCATTTCATGATATTCCCAAGCAAAACAATCTCGATACTCTTTCAGCAATTTTATTAATTCTTCTCGGAATTCAGGACACAACCTTTTACTTATATACGTCGGCCTTGGCCTATTTCCTAGTCCTATATCAATTTCTTCCAAATCATCGGCCGATGTAAATCCTTGTCCCAACTTCCCCTCGAAATCTTCAATAGTGCCCATCAGAGTAGTAATTCTGAGCCAACTTGCCGAATCGGCTGTATCTCCCGACTGGTGATCTTAAGATAATCCCCTTCTCACACTTTTACAGACAAACAATCGACACCATCGGCCTCCCAGATCGGCAAATCAGTCATTGCAATATTGGTCGATTGATCCACCGGGATTACCTCAACTTGATCTCCCTGTCATTGTATCAAACACTGATGCATCGTCGTGGGCACGCAACAGTTTGCGTGAATCCAATCCCTACCAAGGAGTAGACTATATGATCCTTTTCCATCGATAACAAAAAACGTGGTGGGCAATGTCTTGTTCCCCACTGTCAGTTCCATGTTTAACACGCCTTTTGTCTCCGATGGATTTCCGCCGAAATCCTTTAACACCATATTTGTTTTGATCAAATCTTCGGCAGTTTTCCCCAACTTCCGATATGTAGCATACGGCATTAAATTAACAGTTGCCCCTCCATCAACTAGCATCTTCGTCATCGGCTTCCCATTTACAAAACCCTTGATATATAATGGCTTTAAATGCCGATGCTTTGATTCTTCAGGCTTGTCAAATATAGCCTGATCGGGTTGCGGCGTTAACTGAGCAAAAATCTCTTCATTGCCCTCTTCATCAGATGAAAACGCTTTATATTCTCTAGGCAAAAAGAAAACCATGTCTACTGGAGCCGATGGATCAATCTCATCGTCACTTTTCTTCACACGCCATACCCGCTTAGTCCTCTTGTGACGATGATCGGCTTCCTTGTAGTCTCGCCATTGTTCTTCCTGTTGCTCCCGGTGCCGTAGCCGCTGTGCCCTTTTTTTTTTCTGATTCTTTGTGAATATTCTGGTAGGACACCACTGAGGATTTTGGATTTGCTGTTTATCATTTAATCCCTCTCCATTGTTTTCTTCAAAAAACTATTGATGGATTGGCCCTAATCGGCTATGTACCGATGCTCTTCTTTCAAGCAGCCGATCTTGTGAAAATCCTTCATGCTCAAAATCCCGAGATCTTGTAACATTACATTCAGGACAATCTCTGATCGATGGCAATCTTATTCCTTGCTCCCAGCAAAACTGAAAGAACGGGCAATTCCAATGTGGATTATACCTCTCCTCGTGTGACGAAGCCCGTTGTTCCTCTTCACATCTTGAATATTTATCTATCAGCCGGGATGAAGTAATTCTAGATCTGTATTCTCGATGCCTTCCTTCATCGGCTTGATTCATCGATGATCTTGCATAAACCATGTTTACGGGGAACGGATGTCCATCAATCTTCATCGGCTTTTTGTCCTCAAACTTGATCCTTCCCTGTTCGACAGCCGTTTGAATCTGTTGCCGAAAAACCTTGCACTCATTAGTATGATGCGATATCGTGTTGTGCCACTTACAGTATCTCTTCTTCTTCAGTTCTTCGGCTGATGGAATTACATGATTTGGCGAAAGTTGTATCTGTTTCTCCTGTAGTAATAGATCGAAGATTTTATCGGCTTTATTGATGTCAAAGTCGTATCATTCCTCCTTGCCGATATCCTTCACCCACGGGCATGATACTGATTTCTTGTTTCTAGCCCACTCCGCCAATCCAATCTCAACATCAGATCCTTCATTATCTGAATCTGATGAATAAACTTGCACCTGAGCAACCCTTCTCTGAAACTTATCCTTTTTTGCCTCTTGAAATCTGCTTTCATGAGCCGATACCTTCTGTACCAGGTGCACCAGACTTTTGAACTCTTGTGATGAAAATCTCTCTTTAATCGGCGCTAAAAGACCCTAGAAAGCCAAATCGGCTAGATGCCCGTCGCTCAGATTCAAACTGTAACATCGGTTTCTAATGTCCCGAAACCGCTGGACATACTCCGGTACCGTTTCGTCTGGCCTTTGCCTAACCGATGTTAAATCTGTCAGCCTCATCTCATGGATTCCAGCGAAGAAGTATTTGTGAAATTGTTTTTCCAGATCGGCCCATCCCCGAACTGAATTCGGTGGTAATGAAGAGAACCATGTAAAAGCCAATCCAGACAATGACAAGGGGAAAAATCTAACCCTCAGAACCTCCTCAGCTGATGCTTCTCCACACTGTGCCAAGAATCGGCTAATATGCTCTACCGTAGATATGCTGTCCTGCCCTGAGAACTTAGAAAAATATGGGACTCTGTATCGGTGTGGTAATGGAACCCCATCAAACCACTCTGGATACGGATGCCGATACATAAATGTTTGCTCCTTTGGTTTTATCCCAAACTATTCTCTTACTATTTCTGCAACCCTTGCCGATAAATCTTCTTCCCTTGGGATTTCCTACTGATATTGTATGGGCAGAGTTTGTAGCCGATTCTGCCTAGGATATTCTCTCTGATAATTACTTGAATCGGCAACACCTCCTGGGTAATTCTGCTGATATCCCCCATAATAAGCCGTTTGATGGTATCCCGCAGGAATATCTTGTTGCCCCCCAGCCTGATTCTGTGAAAATAAATTCTCCGGTATATCTTTTCTGGGGCCATAAGTAACTTGATTCGGCTCTATCTTTGGTGGGAGATAAACAGGACCTCGAGTAGGCTCCTGAGCAATCGATCCATCCATTGCCTTCTTGATGAGGTTATGTAGCGTGTTCACCAGGATCCCTGATTGATTGATGAGCGCATGATGTACTGCTTCATTCACCATCTCCTGTAAGGGTTTTATTGGTGGACTCTCAGGTGGTGTATGGCTCGATTCTCCTACCAGAACTGGTTTTGGAAACTGAGATTTTTGAATCGGCCCTTGTCACGTCATGCCGAAAGATTCCAAGCAGAGTTTCTGAAAATTGGCCATATTTTGCTCGACTTGCTGTTTCTGCTCGTCTGTTAGATCCTCCATGCTGACCGGGATCACGTTGTCTGTTTTGATCTCTTTTTCGGCCATGTTGAAATTTCGGGTCCCACTGGGCGTGCCAAAAACGTGTTGACACCGAAAATCACCGGCAGCGTCGGGAACGAGCCGATGATATGGTTCGGCGCCTTAAGACACGTGAAGGCCTAGGAGATTTGCTTAACTCCAGTGCAGGTCCTAAAATTCGAGGTTCGTAGGCATGCCAGTCAATTTGACCCTGCAATTGACAAGGAGATAGAAAATATTAGATCAATGAGCCAATCGGCTGAAAGCCGAATTGGACTCGTCTCATCGGCCGATTGCCGATATGGACTAGAGCACTTATACATTGACTGGAAGCCGATGATGGCATAGATGGATAAAAGAAATAAACCATGTGGCTAGGGAACCAATAGCAATATAAATAAATAAACTAGCCGATTACTGATATAACGTGTATCGGCTGGAAAGCCGATGACGGTGTAGCGTGCCAAAAACGTGTTGAACAATGCAATCGGCTTTATCTAGTAAAAGATAACCTATCGGCTAGGCACTCCGATAGAACATTGCATGGGCACCAATCGGCTTAACAAGGATAAATCTATCATTATAAATCTAGTAGTTCAAACTTAATTGATGCAGCATAGATTGATAATGATAAAAGAACCTCGATGAGCCGATAGATCTGATGCAACCGTGATGTGATATGTGATAACTTATCGGCTATACATCCTGATAAAACGCTTGCATAAAACCGATCAACCTAGCAGGAATAACTCATCACGCAGTTTAGTAGGTCGGACCTAACCGATGCAGCACAAACTGATGATAAGTTACACCCAGTAAGCCGATAAATCTATGCACGCGTGATGTGATATATCTACTCGGCCTATGAGATCAAACCTAACTGATGCAGCCGTAGACAGAATAGATATATCGTGGTAAGCCGACTACCGTAGGCCGACTAGAATATTGGACCTAACCGAGGAAGTCCTAGCCGATATGGTAGTCGGAGTAACGAGACTTACCCTCTCGCAGGAGGTCGAACTTACCCGATGCAGCCCGGCTCGAGAGGCAAGAACCCGTTGAAAAGGGTGGCGATGCGCCAAAGTTTGTATTGATCTGTTTATGATGATTACAAGGTCCCCGGGCATACGTATTTATACCCCGAGTTGATACAGTCCTGATCGGACACGAAACAGGAATTTTCTAACTATAAAAGGAAAATTAATAAGCCCTGATCGAACACGAGATCAGGTTTCCTAAAAATCATCGTTTCTGCCTAATCTATAGATAAGATATTAATTGCCTCCCCATGGTCTTCACGATTCCTTCCTAAATTCGGCTTCTTCTGGATTAATTCCCGCCAGTTGATTGTGATCTCTTCCTTAACCGAACCCAATAAGGATCCGTACCAAATTTTGGCGTTAACACCAGCTACAAAGATATACAGGTGGACTAAAGTCAGAGCAATTAAAATTGCATTTATATAGGTCACCCTTCCCAAATGAAATAATGAAATAATGCATGTTAAACAAATAGTTTGCAACAATTGGGTATGAAATATTTGAGGAAACAATGTAACTTGCCTTGCTCCGGCTCGGTGAACTCAGCAACGACTTCGTAGTAAACTGGAGGGTTGACTGCGTCGGATTCTATAGCAAACAAAGCACAAACAATTAAAAATAGTACATGCAGACAATGAAACAGGGGCTAAAAGTATTTTTAATGGATTCTTGGCATTTTTCTAGATTTAATGAAATTTGAATGGAATTAATCGGAGCTCGTATGAATTAGTTATGGATTTTTGAAGTTTTACTGTGATTTTGCTATCCAAAACTAATTATTAAACGATTTATTGTGCAATTAAATGAATTAATGCGTGAGTGGACAACGGGGGGCCAGCGCCGATAGGCGGGGCCCACAGGTCAGTGGTGCGAGGAGGACGGCGCATGGTGAACGCGGTCCACCACGCACGGGCGCGGTACGGGCGAGCGGGAACGGCCCCGATCTCCCGAAGCTGATTGGATGGCTCAGGATGAATGGGGCCCGTCCCCCGCCAGTGCAGCTATGCCGCGGTGGGGTATGCGGCATGATGGTCGCTGCCGGCGATCATCCGGCCTCCCGAAGGGCGGCGGTGAGCAGCGGATGTGATGAGGGAGACCATGGAGTGCTCACCGAGGACCCACGGCGACCGGAGAACGGTGAATGGCGACGAACAGAGAGGATTGGCGGCGGCGAAGATTCAGGGTGTCGACGCCGATGGGGTTCCGACGGCTCAAAGCGACGACGGAGGCGCGAACGAGGTGTGGGAGAACCTGGTGAAGGTGTAGAACGTGTTAGGAGGGAAAAAGACTGAGTGGGTCAACGGGAATCGGTGGCTGAGTGCCGGTGGAGAGGCTTACCGAAAGGGGCGACGGAGAGGATGGAGTTCTGGCGGGAATCCGAGGTGGCCGACTGCGGAACTGGACGCAGCGGGGCGCGATGAAGCTAGCGAGCACGAGCGTGGTAGTTGGCGACGGCTGTAGCAATGGCGACGTGCGACTGGAGTCGGCGGAGCGCGGTGGTAGTTCGGGAACTCGGCGCGGAGGGGGTTAGGGTACTCGGCAGATGTGGGCAACTGAGGGGAACGTGAGGGCGGAGCACGGGGAGGGTTTATATGTACTCGGCTACGGGAGTTCGCAGCCAAGTTGGCCGAATTTCACGGGGGCGGTGGCCGCGGCGGCTAGTGGGCGTGATTCATCCGCGGTCGTGGGCGAGAGGGGTGGAGAAAGTGGGGGAAACGGGTGGGGACTCAGTCCGTGGGGTTTGAACACGGAGCGGGCACGCGAGGAGGCAGGCAAAGGAGGAGATCGGACGGCGGGGAAAAATTTTCCCCTCCGCCCGATCTGGACGGAGGTAGACGACGGGCGTGACGTGTGGGCCCTAGCCCCACATGTTAGTGGGAGAGAGGGGAGCAGGTGGTCGCTGGCAGGCGGGCCCCAGCCATTAGCGGCGTGGGAGAAAGAGGAGGCTCAGGCGTGTGGCTGGCAGGTGGGGCCTAGCGGGGAGGCACGCGCGGGGGCTGCGGCAGGTTGAGGTATAGGGATGGGCTGCGGCCTAGCGGCAGGAAAAGAAAAAGAAAAATAGAAAGAGAAGGAAAAGAAAAAATGTGATTTCCAAAAGGAATTTAATTCCGATAATTTGTTTTGATTTATTAAAAATACTTCTAGTGCTCTAAAAATTCTCATAAAAATCCTGTTAGTGTATTTTGGCAAAGAGAATATAGGAAAAATATTCTTAGCCCTGATAATTTATTATTTTACATTTGTCTCATTTAATTAACTCGTCCTTTTAAAATATTTTCTTGGGGTTATTTATTTAATATATTTTGTGTGGCTCTATTTAAGGGGTAAAAAAATTAGGGTGTGACAATTACTGTATGTGAATTGTTTGAAAACTGAGGTGTTGAGTTCAGGGGTAGTTGTAGCTGGTATCACAGGCGGTGGAATGTGGCTACCAATACTCGGCGATGGAACATGCTCATAAATCTCAGATGAAGGCATAGGAAAGCAGAATTTTTGAAATCCAAAGCTGGAAACTTTATGGCTCCCTGAGTATTACCTTCGGTTCTTTTTGCTGCAGGAGCCACAAAATGTGCATTCCCTGGAGAAGACAAACCTTCCTTGATATCCTTTCCCAGACAACTCCCCGCTGGTACCAGCATCTCCTGGATGTTTCTCAACGTCTGCATCATCTCATCTCTGTGGTTTTGTGCCTGCACTGCTTGATTTTGCACTTGCTCATGGATCATCTTAGTGTCTTCCTCCACCTTTTCTTGTAGCTCAGCCAAAGTCTGCCTAACTCCCCCATTTCTACAGACCAGGCTGGCTCCTCCTCCTCTACTAGATCTTGCAGCAGATCTGGGATTTTACAGGGAAAAGCCTCAGCCTTCCCAAACTTTTCTGCCACCCTTCCTCTTATGCTCTCAGATCGGGCTCCCAAATTTGGCTACGGAATTTTAAGGGAGGTACTTGTCCTCCCAACCCTCACCAATTTAGGACCCCCCAATCCAAGAACTTGGCCTTGGATCTGGTTGCTTTGGTACCAATCTGTCAAGCCCCGGGTCACCAAACTCACCCAAGGCCTGAAATTTCAGCGAGGTTAAGGCTTGTAGCTACCTACTGGGATCCTATGGATGTAAATGCATAAGGGAATAGAAGAAATCTAAGAAGAGAAACTGGACGCCGCAAGACAGGGATGTAGAATTAGGGTTTGTATTCTTGATATCCCCTTCAGGGCATTTGTGGTCGGCTTATATTGAGTATGCCGCCACCTCAATTAGGAGAAAAGAGCTGAGCTCAGTAGGGTTCTGATAACGAGAATTAAGACAATCGAATTACAGTAAACAGTAATTACTAAGAGACATAACAGACACATGATTCTTTTCCCGAAGCGGTATCATGAGATCTCAGCCGTTGAGTTTGCCTCCGTTTCCTTCCTTCTTCAAACTTCAGTAACTTCTGACAGAGATTCAATGTCTGTCATGCCGTGGCCGCATGTTGTGTCACCACTACCACCGTCTCCGTCAAATATGAGGCCACCACCAGCTTCGTCTCCCTCCAGTGGTTCTCCCAGACCCCGCCGCACCGCCGGAACCCCGCCAGAGCGCTGCTGCCACCTGCCTCAACGCTGGCGCCTCAGCTTGCTAGCCTAGGGGAATGCATTCACCATTCCTCAGTTGCCCGGGAACCAGCCTCCCCTCTGTCACACCCAGAATTTTCATCCAAAATTCAGGTGATTTATTGTGCGTAAATCCTCGTCCAGGAATCAACCAAGACACACAAATAACATAGTTGATATCAAAGTAAATGTCTTACATAAATCAATTGTATTTATTACAGAGACGATGACACCTCTCAAAAGATAAAGTCTAAGCAACGAAAATAAGCTAAGGATAACGTGACGACTCCAAGTCCACAGGCGCTTGACCAGGCTCCTGCTCAGTCCTCCAAAAAACCTTCGTCACTAAGGTACTCCTCTGATGATGATTGTTAATTGCAAGGTTAGGACATGAAATACTCTACAAACCACAAAACAAATATGCAAGTGCACATATATACAAAGGAAGGCATAATAGGACTCATTTGCATAAACAACATTTTATAGAGCATTTAAGAAAGTAATAAAGCAAGTAATCATTAAACAACATTAATCAACACTGTACAGCCTTCCAAAGCGGTATAGGCCCAACCACTCCCAGTCTAGAGCTATCAATATTCCATCATTTAATATTATTATTAAGCAGGGTGGGACTAATCACGAAAAACATTGCTAGGCCGCCCATTAACCACGGGCATGGCTATTCGAACAGTTTTACTCTGGCCAGAGGTGTACCAATAGACCCACAAGACACAACCCACAACATGTTACCGTGCACCTCAATACCATCATGGTACCTTGAAAAGGAGTTGTGATAAGACCCTCCATGTAACTCGCACAATTAGAGAGCCATCCGTTGGACCACCTGTCTCCGATAGGGTTGATCAGGTTCCTAGGTAGGAGACGGTCTAGCACCCCAAGCATGGTTTTATGACTGCCATGCATGGACTTATGACTGCCACAACACACCGTGGTGCCTCCTATTGAACTCGTCACACTTCAAATCCCGCCATTACCCATTCTAGCTTGTGGTTAGTACGGGTATTGCTTCGCAACAAGTAGTCCGTGAACCAGTCCTTAAGTGTCATGAGATCCACTGGCATCAACCTCAATCCAGGTGCTCACAACCCACCATTTAATCAAGTTTTAGTTGACCATTAAATTAATCACACATGACGTAAGTCGTGAACTAAATGTTCATTTCATGTGAAACTGATACCATTAGTAATAATTAAGTGATAACCCATAAGTTCCACTATAGTTTCTAGGCATGGCTAAGCAGGATCCTAGAATTATTCTACCTAACCAATAATTAAAGCTAGCTAGTCACATTATTCCCATAGGTACAAATAACAGGTAATCAAAGCAATAAGGCCATAATCAAAGGTCAAGGTTTTCCCTCGCAATAACATTGTAAAATAAATGCATATTTGAAGGAATATTAGCTTTAAACCATATGTACAACATGCTCAAAGGTGTTTAGGATCTGTGTGACTTGCCTTACTGCTCTGCGAAAGCTTCGGAACTCTCTTCGTAAAACCCTGACTCTTCTGGAACATCGGCGGCTAAAGGTAATAAACAAAAATGAGAGAAACAGTACATAAGCACACATCAACAATACAATATTATATTTTTAATGAGTAGATCTTGATTTTTAGAGAATTATGCAAGTTGAATCACCCCAAACGGAGTTAGGATGAATTAGTTATGAATTTCCAAAGTTAACAAAATATTTCATGTGTTAAAGAAATTATTAAACAATTTATGACATCAGCCCTAGGGAGAGAGAGAGAGCTGGCGGCTGACATGCGGGACCCATTGGTCAAAGAGAGAAAGGGGGCACACCGTAGACTGGGTGCATGAGGGTTTGGATGGGTTCGGATGGCTAGGATTAAACTAGAGATTAGATCGGATGGTTAGGATTAAAACAAAGTGATCTGATGGCCGAGATTAAACCCGATTGGATTGGATCTCTCGGGGCTGATTGGGCAGACACGTCGGATCGGGGGCTGAGGTGGCGCTAGCGTGGTGTTGACTTGGCAGCCATGTCGGCAGACCGACGGCGGCAGCATGGGATCCAATGGTCGACAGCGAACAGAGGCGTAGTGAGGCATGGCAATGTCATAGAGAGGTAGAGGGGATCACGGCAAAGCTCACCGAAGCAAGAACGGTGATGAACGACGGTGAAAAGTGGCCGGCGGCGAGCTCCAAGCGGTGGCTAGCTTCGGGTCGTCGAGGACGGCGACACTCCGGTGATCTTTGGTGGCAGTGAAGGGACGGCCGGGATCCTCCTTGGTCCTGTGGTTCTGACGGTGGCGACAGCGAACACCGGCGATGGCTTGAACGGTGGCGGAGCTCAGTTGGAATGCGGCGATGGCAGCAGAGAGGATTGAGCACGGCGCTAGGCGTCTAGGGCTTAGGAGAGCTCGGTCGGCGGCGGGCGGAGGTAGAGGGAGGCTCGGGGGTGCTATATATAGCCCGGGGTGGAAGAGATCGGCTCGGGTTCAGTGTGGATACGGCGGTGGGATTCTAGGGCTACAAGTCCCGAGTCGGAGACCTTCAAAACTCCAAATCCGGACGTGTTTTGCCCTGATTTCTTAGGGATTCAACGGAGGAGGATAGGGGAAGCATTTCCCCTCAACCAATTTGAGAAGAACACGAGAGAAACGATTAGATTTGGGCGAGATTCATGGCGACGGAGTCGGGCAGGAATAGGAACTCCGTCCCAACCTCGGAGACGAAGCTGACAGGTGGGCCCCACCTGTCAGCGAGAGGGGAGGCGCAGGCGCTAGCAGGCCATGGGCCGCTCGGCACGCGCAGGGAGAGCGAGGCCAAGTGGGCTGCGGGAGGGGAGGGAGAGAAGCTAGGCCGAATACGGCCCAGAGTCTGAGAAGGGATTTTCTAATCCTTTTTCCATTAAATAAATTGCTGAAATGTTCTTTTATTTATTAAAAATACTTTCCTTGCTCAATTAATTCCCAGAAAATTCCAAGAGGTGAAGGATTAAGCAAAGTATTTTATAAAATTTCATCTGGGCCCATTTCTATTGGAAAATTTCATTGATTTTTATTACTTCACTCCTTGGGCTTTTAAATAAATTCTAAAAATGCCTTTTCACGTAATTTAATTACTTAGGGGAATTTTAGGGTGTGACACCCTCGCCGCCTCCTCCATCATCGGCACCGTCGCCCTTCAAAAACCGACCTGACCCTCTTTTCCTTCACAAAAATAAATCCAAAAATTGTTTATTTCCTGGTTCAGCCGGTCCACTGCCCATTTGGCCTTAAATCACAAATCTGCCACCTATTCTAAACACCTGGAATTATTCGGAGCCCATCTGTGCCAATTTCGTCACGATCCGAAAATCCGTTGATGCATCCCTAATTTTGGCCCTAGGGTTTGCCACTCGGCACGACTCCAAAAACTTCCAATTTCTTCCACGGCCCTTATTTTAACCTTCTTTTGCACTCTAAATTTTTGGTATTTATTTGGACTTATTCGGTTAGTTATTTTTATTTGCGCTCGATAGATTACGCTGTCGCAGATCCAAGAACCAAAGGCAAAGGATCGGAGTTCACCATTGACGTGCACGCTATTGCAACCATAGGAGGAATAGAGTGGTATGACTATGCCAAGCTTGAAGGCAAGTCATGCCCCCTTTGAACATCAATTGAACCTAATTTGGAGCTAGGTCTTATTTTGGGTAGATTGTACTTACCTTGAAAGTACTAATAGTATGCATGTGTCTTTTTCTAAAAACATTTTGAAATAGTGATGACCCATTATTCTACATTGTTATACATATTGCCATGCCTTGATTTTGAGCCTGTTATATTGTTAATAAACCTAGTTCAAACCAGATGATTATTACAATTATTATGTGAATTATGTCATTGGTGACTTTGGAAAGGCAATGGCTTATTTAAAGTTTCTAAGGACAATTGCCCTTTGGCCAATATAAAGGACATAGTTAGCGCCCATCTGCATGATCAAGTAATCGGACCTAGTATATATTGCTCCAGTGAGTTGAACTTGTACAACCTTTTGGTGTATTGGCATTTAAGGCCATAGGTGTGTAACGAACGCTGAGTGGTATGAGATGGTTCGGATGGTTGATTGGTTGCTGCGGTACTCTTTGCGGTCTCAGGGGGCATGCATTCCCCTTGGTCGTGCAATGTCACTCCCTGCAATTACCTAAATTAATAAATTATTTTTAAAACATTTTTAGAAATTAAATTAAAATGCTCAAAAAGTCTTGAAAATAAAATTCACAATAAATCTCTACAGAAAATAGGGAAGATCAATTTATTATTAAATACTTTGCTTAATCCTAAGTCTCTAGGATTTTTCTAGGAATTTTTGGAGCAAGGGAAGTATTTTTTATAAATGGAATATCATTTTAGTAATTAAATAAAAAAGGTTTTAAATCTCTGCCCGACCAATTGGGCCCAATGCTGGCCCAATTTTCCCGGTCCTTTCTCTCTCCGCACGCTCTAGTGAGGCAGTCACTCTCCCCCTCACGCCGCTCGGCCTAGCAGCCCCCTCCTCTTCACGAGACGTTGACAGGTATGGCTCGTCTGTTAGGCTTGTCTCCTACCTCAAGTCAGAGACCGGCTCCGACCCTACTCCGCCTCCGCCATCCAATCTCACCAATGCTATTGGGATCTCCCCAAATTGGTGGAGGGCTTTTGATCCCCAACCTCCCCTCTTTCTTTTCCCTCTTTGGAATCCAAGAATCCCGAAGGAAAACGAGGGGAAATCGAGCTCCCGTATGGAACCCGAAACCCTAGTTTCTATCCGCCATCACTCGGCCGTGTCCGGCTCGGATTCTTTATATCCCGTGCTATAAAAAGAACCCCGGAGCTCTCTTCTTTGGATCCCAACCCTAACCGGAGCTTGTCATTGCCTTTAACCCTTGTTGTGTCGAGTTTTGGAGCACCACCGCCGCTGCAAGCTTCCTGCCACTCATTGCCGATGATTTCGTCATCCCCGCAGTTTGCCGCTGCCGTCAATAGCTTCGCCAAGACCAAAAGAAGCTCGGCCGCCCGCCTGTTGCCATCGAAGACCGCTGGAATGCCATCGCCGCCGTCGATCCGAGGAGTTCTGTCGCCAAACCTTCGTTGCCGGCCGGTCTCGTCGCAGTTTGCCGTCACATCTGTGCTAGGAAGGATCACCGTCTTCTCCTCTCTCTCTTCTGGTGCTCTCAGATCGTGCCGCCGTGCCACCGTTTGCCATCGACCATCGGGCCCAGTGCTGCCGCCGCTGATGAGTCCACCTTGCAGCCATGTCACCTTGCCCTTCGGCTGTGGCCGCCAGCTCAACGCCACATGACATCCATCTCGGAGATCTAGATCGGGATCGATCTCTGCCGTCTGATCCTGATGCTTTCATTCTCGGCTGTCGGATCCCTAGACCGTCTCCATGAAGTCGGTCCACGGTCAACCCGAGCTTGATGACGCAATAAATCCTTTTTTCCTTTTCAAAAATAATTCCTTATTGCGTCATAATTCCTTTAATAATTTCTTTATATGGTTTTAATCGGTTTAAACTTCTAAAAATCATAACTAATTCATATGAACTCCGTTTGGGGCGATTAAACTTGCAAAAATCATCCAAAATTGAGATCTATCTGATAAAAATGATTCCTTGGAATGATCGTGTTTTCTTATGTATTGTTTTGCTCAATTTGTTTATTTGCCTTTATCTACCGACGTTCCTGAGGAGCTGTTTTACGTCAAGGAAGTCATGTGAGACAATCCAGAGCAGAAAGGCAAGTCACATGGTCCAAAATCCCTTGAGCATGTTGATCCTATGTTTTAAATTCTCTATTTCTTTCAACTATTGCATTTATTTTCGAATGTCACTAAGAAGGTGAACCTATATTCCTTTGTTTTGGCCTTTTTGTTATTTGATACATGACCTTGATAACTTGGGATATAATTTGACTATCCATGATCTTATATATACTAGTTTGGCTAGATTAATTAGGTTTTGCTTAGCCATGCTTAGAAACATTAGTATCATTTCATGTGGGATGACATATATTTCACTTATAATTTCACTATGATTAATGGTAGCTCACGACGGCTGGTCATGGTTGGTTAATTAATACTCCAACTAAAACTTTACTAATGGTGGGTTGTGAGCACATGGTTTTGTTGGTCGTGCTCATGACAATTAAGGACCAGTATTTATCGTACTAACCACAAGCCAGAATGGGCAACGGCTTGACTTGTTGTATAACATGATCCAATGTGAAGCACCAGCCTGTGAAGTGGTGGTGATAAGTCTACGAGGGCACTGAGTGAGTCTATTTTGAGTATGGAATGACTGGGATCTCGGTGGGTGATCCATGTTAGATTGTTTTATGCGATGGGTCTTGTCATGATTCCTTTTAAAGGTACCGTGGTGGTTTTGAGGCTCACGGTATCATGTTGTGGGATTGTGTTTTGTGGGTAAATTTATATACCTCTAATAAGAGTAAAACTATTCGAATACCCGTACCCACGGTTATGTGTGAGCCTAACAATATTTTTCGTGATTAGTCTCACACTGCTTTTAATGGTCAGTTTGGAAGAATGTGGTTAACATGGAATCTCCGTGTATGAAGAGATGTTTTGGGTTAATCTCCGGGTGTGGAAAATGGGCCTGTTCAACTAGGAAAGGTTGTTTAGTGTTGTTTAATGTTGCTTAACTATTTAATTATTTTATAAGTTCTCAAATGCTTATTTAAATGTTATTTATGCAAAATAGCCCTATTATGCCTACCTTTGTTATAACCTAGGCATACTTGCATTTTGTTATGTGAGTTGTGGAGCATTCCATATACTTACCTTGCTATAATGAACACCATCAGAGGAAGAGTTCTATAGTGATGAAGGCAATATGGAGGACTAAGCTGGTGCCTGGTCAAGATGCTTGTGGAGTGGAGTCGCTACGCTAGACATTGATATTTTCTGCTGCTATAGAGTTATTTTAGTTTGAGAGGTTCTATCCACCTTTGTAATACTTGCACTCGTTATTTAATATATCAGGTTGTGTACTCTATTTATCAATTATGCCGTTTGTGTACCCCGTCTGATTTCTGGACGGGGATTAAATACATATAGTGCGTTGGAATTTTGGATGGAAATTCTAGGCTTGACAAGTCGGTATTAGAGCCTCCTTGACCATAGGACAAGCCAAATGGTAACCCATGGAAGCCTTCTGAATTCAAAAGAAAATTTTTATTATATCTCTTCTCTTCTCTTTCTCTTTTAATTCTAAAAGAAAAGGTATTTATAAAAAAATATGATTACAAAAATAATTTATTTTTAGAAAAATATTTTAAAAAATATCTTTTATAGGAAAAATGTTCTAAAAGGATTCCTATAATAATTTTTGAGGAACAAATAATAATTTGGTCTCTCTATGTCTTTCTTTAGATGTCAAGTTACGAGCCGCAACATTTGTTTGAAGTTGGAGATTTTCTCAAAGAGCTCCGACATATGGCTTTTGCAATTAGATTCAATTTGGTGCCGGAGTACCGACAGATTACCTTTGACCCAACTGAGGAGAAGTGTCACGTTTGTCTTACAGTAACAAGTGATCATGAAGGAGTTCTATCAATGATCTTCGAGACTAGAGGAAGGAATTATAGTCATGCATGTCAGGAAGTGGCTTTAGCCACAATCGGAGAACTTCGTCATCAGTATGTGACCTGTCTAAAGAACATGGCCTATCGTTACCATCCATCTAGGACCCACAAGGATGAGTACAGTTCCTATCAGTGTCCTGAGGAAGAGAATAGTTTAGTGATGCAACACTTGGTGAGGATGTTGAGTGCTATGGACAATGCACATGTGGATGTGATGATTGCAGCCCATAACTGTGAGAACGCCAATCGAGTTAGGATTTGCAGACTACAAGATCAAGTGGATAGCTTAAGGAAGGAGATAGCTGAGTTAAAGGGAGAAGCGCTGCCTGGAGGAGCTAGATTCCACACTACCGCAAGGAAGAGAACCCGCCCACCGCCCCCCGTCTTCAGCTAGCTACCAGGATGCATTTGTTAAAGGACAATGTGTTGTTAAGAACCAGAGAAGTTCCGTTGGTCCAACTGGACAGTGAGGAAGAGTATTCAGAGGAGTCAAATAGAAGCACACCTTCAAAGGAACCAACCATAAGTGGACAAAGGACTAAAGGAGCCGTTCCATTCTAGAGTGGGGGAGAAAACAGATGATTCGACGCAAGAAGAAGCCCTTCGCCCCGATAGAGTCCCTACGATAGAATGTTGTGTAAGTTTTGTTTGTCTAATTTTGTTTGTGTGTGTGGGTTTAGTGTGTGGTCTATATCAAGTGGTTGGGTGATATAGCCGCATGAGTTACAGTTTGTGTGTTGGCCTATGCATGCTAAGGCTTCAACTTACATGTAATTTTACCCAGTTCAAAACACCAATAAATGAAAATTAGTTAACTTTACCCTAGTCTAAGCAGTTTTCTCTTTTCTTTTCTTTGCTACCCTTAGTTTCCCCAGATGATGAATACCCGCAGTATGATGACTTAGAATCAGGATAGTGGAGGATCACACACTCAATTGGAAGCTGTTCCCAATGGACCGCCACCTATGGCTAAGAATCCAACAATGGCCCAAGTTATGGCTCAGTAGGCCCAGCTCATGAACCTGATGAGGCAGCAGATGGAGAACCAGAGGGAGCAAGGTGGAAATAACCAGAATGTTCATGCTACTCCACCTTAGAATAAGCTTGCAAAATTTCTTTGTGTGAGGCTGCTGACTTTTCTAGCACTACCAACCCAATGGAAACAGGTGATTCGTTACATGCAGTGGAGAAGAAGTTAGATTTGCTCCAATGCACTAACCAGCATTAGTTGCTCCAATACAGTGGAAGGTCTCTTTTGCTTCACACCAGTTGCATGGACCCAAATCTGAGTGGTGAGATCGTTTCCATGCCGACAGAACTGTGGAACAGCCTATCACATGGGCAGAGTTCACTGCAGCTTTTAAGCAGACCTGTATCCCAGAAGGAGTAGTTGCTCTCAAGAAGAGGGAGTTTAGAGCACTCAGGCAAGGAAATTGCTCGGTCACCGAGTTCCTTTATGAGTTCAATCTCCTTGCGTGCTATGCCCCAGAGGATGTGAGCACCGATCACGAGAGGTAGGAGAAGTTTCTAGAAGAGTTGAATGATGAGTTGTCAGTTCAACAGATCTTTGGAGATTATGCTAATTTCTAGAAGCTTGTGGACAAGGCTATCAGTCAAGAGGATAAGCACAACAGGATGGAGCAAAGGAAACGTAGGATAGCTAGTTTCAAGGTACAACAAGGAAGTAGCTAGAGGTTGCATCTTGCATCTCAGGCATCAACAGGTGGAGGATCTTCTTCCACTAATGCTCGCCCGCAACATCCCTACTACAACAACAACAATGGCAACAACAGCAACGCCAATCGCTCTACTGCTCAAGTTACCCAGCGCTCAGCGTCAAGCTCAAATCAGAATCAACCACCCAGGAAGGACAAGGATGGCAAGACATTGGTGTGTTACAACTACAATGAACCAGGCCAATTTACAGACAAGTGTCCAAAGCCTAGACGCTTAGTAATGGAGCCTGCTCCAGGACAGAACAATGCCAATACAACCAAGGTGAGAGTCAACCATGTTACCGCAGAAGAAGCTCAAGTAGCTCCAAATGTCGTTTTGGGTACGTTCCCTATTAACTCAATTCCCGCAACAGTACGTTTTGATTCTGGTGCTACACACTCCTTTCTGTTGAAGAGTTTTGTGGGAAAACATGGGATTCAAGTAGAATAGCTTAGACGACCCATGGTAGTTAGTATCCCTGGAAATCAAGTGCCTACGGCACGATATAGTCCTTCTGTAACCATAGAAATCTAAGGAGCCTCTTTCCTAGCCGATTTGATTCCATTAGAATCCAAGGATTGGGATGTCATTCTAGGAATGGACTGGCCGACTCACCATAAGGGAGTGATCAACTGTGCTACCAGAGAAGTTACTTTGACAGATAGTCTTGGGCAAGAAGTGACTTTTCAGACTTCATCTACCCAACAACCGAGGATAGCAATGAATTAAGTTAGTTTAGAGGAAATAGCGGTGGTAAAGGATTATCCAGATGTGTTTCTAGAAGAGTTGCCCGGTATGCCACCCAAGAGGGAAATACAGTTTAGGATTGATTTGGTGCTAGGTACTACTCCAATTCACAAAAGACAGTATAAAATGGTAGCTAATAAATTGGCAGAAGTGAAGAAGCAAGTCAAGGACTTTCTATAGAAAGGATACGTTAGACCTAGTACATTGCCTTGGGGAGCGCCAATTATCTTCGTGGAAAAAAAGGGTGGAACCAAGAGAATGTGTGTGGATTATTGTGCCTTGAATGATGAACAAGTATCCGTTACCCTGGATCGACGATCTGTTTGATCAATTGGAAGGGGCTATAGTGTTTTCCAAGATCGACTTGTGATTAGGATACCATCAGTAGAGGATTCGTGAAGAGGATATACCGCAGACAACTTTTCCGACTCGGTATGGGTTATACGAGTGTACTGTTATGTCTTTTGGACTTACTAATGCTTCTGTATTCTTCATGAACTTGATGAATAAGGTGTTTATATCGATGTTTTGTATCGGCAATAATAATATGGGGCTACTCGTGATACCTAAACTTGATGGATTGTAAAGGAACATGAAACAATTTATACTGGTTTAGGCCCTCGAGATGAGGTAATACCCTACGTCCAGTTATGGTGTATTGCCTTTGAGGCTTCTCTGGTGAGATTACGCTATGCCCTCAGCGGGCACCCTGCCTCCTCTTATATACTGGGGGACAGGGTTACAGAGTAGGAATCCCAGTCGGATGCCGATCAAGGGATTTCCTTCTAGGAATACGTGCCCGACTAGGACTATATCCTTCCCTTGTCGTACAGGGTTATGTATGCTGAGTCCTATTGTATCCCTAATTACAAGGTTAGGCCCATCCTCTATCCGAGTGGCCAATAGCTTCTCATGAGGTACCTAGGGGCCCATGGCCTTCACAGCAACCCCTGAGACTTTCATAGTTGAGTCACAGCTGATGCCGAGTGCTCATCCTCAACGGTGAAGAATTCCCGAGTACTCTTTGTCCGAGTGCTTCTTCTCCCGAGTCCTGCTTCATGTCAGATGGCAACAAGGCTATTAAGGGCTTCATGTAAAAAATATGAATAGTGTGCACCGAATAGATGCACCTATTAGGTGTAGCTCCTGACTTTGTGCTTAATTGTGAAACAATTAAACATAAAGTCAAAGATCTTTAACCTTTTAGCCTTTCCCGAGTAGTATACTACACTGCATTTAGACTCTTCAGCATCATGTCAGCTGGTATAATTTTTGCTCATGGCAATTGGTGGCTAAGCATGTAAGCCGAGTACCACTTCTTGGATTTTAACCCAATGTATGGTCAGGTGTACTTGAGAGATACCTGCATCCCCAATTTTAATGGAGACCAGCTGTCGATCCTTATAAGGATGTATCCTCAATACCTGACAAATAATGCAGATATCTAAACACATGTGTCCAGCAATTAGGCTTTCATGAAGCATATCTGATTATTTAATCGGTTTCTATAAATAGCATCTGCACTGTGATTTTAACACAGCTAGTAGTCGGCTATATAGGCATGCCATTTAGACATTGATATCTTGTGGCCCAGTACCGAATTAGCCGGCCCAAGCCCACTTATCAACACGTGCTCTATAAAAGTAGGGAGAAAGAGAAAAGATTCCCTCATCTTCTCCAATCCGCCAATCATTTCGTCTTCCAGCTTCCGCGCCAAAATTTCGCGCTTTGTCTCGCTAGGGTTTGCCATAGCCAGCATCTTCCGCTTGAAACTTGCGTGATTCTACTCCGCCGCATCCATCCCAAGCCTTCAATAGCATTTCCCCCAAATCTTCTCACTCCTAGCAATACCGAGAGCTTCGCTCGAGATGCCGGAGATGTCCGCGGAAGCTTGGGCGGTTTCAGACTGTGGTTCGATGAAGCTGAAGTACTTGGAGAAACAATTGATGCTGCAGCGACAAGAAGTCATTCATTGGTGCACCGCTGAAGGGGAATCTATGCCGGCACCCTGATCTGGTGAGACCGTTGCCTTCACCTCTTTCTTTCATCGTGGTCTTGCCCTTCCCTCTTTGGATTTCTTCCGCCAACTTCTATCCTTCTATCAATTAGAGTTGGTGAATCTAAATCCCAACTCCATCCTGCAAATCTTCATCTTTGTCACATTGTGCGAAGCTTTTCTGGGGGTGAAGCCCCATTTTAATCTCGTCTAATATTTGTTCCATATCAAGCCCTAGCCATCCAAAAATAAAGTCCAAGTGATTGGGGGAGCCGGTCTCCAACTCAGGAATGAAATGAAAAAGATCTATCTTCATGTTCCTTTGAAAATCTCCCTAAAGGGTTGGCATAGAGAATGGTTCTACTGTTCCAATCTCGAACCTTCTTTGCCCCCTTTCACTGGTTCTCCACCGGTGGTTTTGCCTAGCTGGTCTTCTGTGCCAAGCTATGAAGAGATGGGCCAAGTATATCAGTTGGTGGAAAAGATAGATGTGCTAAAGAGCTCGGGGTTGACTGGTCCCTGGGTAGCGAGATATTTCTTGAACCGCCGCACCAGGCCTTTGAAGCTGAGAAGCCACTTCGGTTGGGATTATTAGGGCAAAAATGATCCCAGCCGAGAATACCCGGATTTAATCGATAAGAACAAGGTGACCGATACCTTGCTCAGTTTTTTCGTCAATGGGGTAGTGGAGACAGAAGACGCAGAGCATGCCACCAAAGCCTATAGCCAGAAAAGGCCTCGGCCACAGGTAATCTTGTGAAAATGATGTTGAATTGCTATCCATTTGTGATGAATGTCTATGGATATTCATCTCGGATTGCTCTGCAATGTATGATGTGTATTGTTGAAACATTTGCAGGACTGTGAGGAGTTTGATGATGACTCCCAAACCTTGTCGGCCACTAAAACGAAGAAGAGGCCGGCCAGCCCTTCTGCTACCCAACCTAGCTCCAAGAGGGCTAGGAAGAAACTTATTGAAGATTTGGGCAAGAAAAGAGCAAACGAGCCGAGTGCAGCACCGGGGAGTTTGAAGATCAAAGACCCTGCCAGTTTAGCCCCTAGGCTGCCAAGCCCGAGACCATCTTCTTTGAGTCCGAGGCCAGCAACATTGAGCCCAAGGCCAGCACCGTCGAGTACGAGATCAGCAACATCGAGTCCAAGGGCGCCGCCACCGAGTACCTCGATGCCCTAGTAGGCTACGCCAGAAACAAAGCCGGCTGGGGGTAAATTGCCACTGCCAACTACCGCGTCGACTGGCCCGACAGCCAGCAGCTCTCCACCGTCGATATCTTCTGGAGCCTCCTCATGGAAGTTCAAGACTTCCAAGAGGTAAGCAATCTTCAATCTTCTAAGGATCTTGAATGAAGTGATAGTGCCTTGATATTTGTCATATTGTGTAAGAAGCAAGTTGACATAGATCCCAAGGGGACTATGCTAGCTGCTCCTGTCACGAAGCCGACCCCAGCCGAGCCAGCACTGATGAGTTCATCTGCTGAGCCAGAGGCTACCCCAGCTGCAGAAGCTGAAGCAGTCCCGACAGCAGGACCACTAGTGCCGACCGACCAAGGGGCGAGTTCCGAAGTCGTTGCTCCAACCCTCGAGCAAACCACCGAACCCCCTATAGCTGCCGAGTTTGGAGTCGGGACCTCATCTCCAACAATTTCTTCGTCGTCTTCTGATGAAGCAGACCTCCCCAAGCTTGAAGCCCCTCCGCACAACTTCTCGAGAACATTTCATTGGATCACCCCCGAGGGAGTTGCGGAGAGCTATGAGCACGACGAACAAGCAGCATCGAGGGAGCATGAAGTCCTTCTACGTGCCACAATTGCCGTGCCCAAGGGAGTCCAGGTATGTAGCAAGTCTTGGACAGTTCCCATTTGACCTCGTACTCTGCCTTTTGACTCTATTTTGCTCTGAGAAGAAGATTGTCAATTGTTCAGAGAAAATGAACAAAGTCCTGACCCAGCTTGCCCCCCTCCAACGACTGAGCCAGCTCTAAGTTGCCAAGGACGACCTGGAGCAGACTAGCCAGGAGAAGGAAACATGGCTGAGGGGAGCAGTTGACAAGCTCAGGGATGAAAAGTGGGCTCTAGCCGAAAAGATTAGAAGTAAGTCTTCTATGTTATCTTCCCGAGTATATCTCTCTAGCTTTGTTGATTCCTGACTGCCTTGTTGAGTTCTAATTGCAATCTCGAGTTCTTGACTGTTTAGATTCATAGCCCTCGAAGCCGAGTTAAAGGCCCAGGCAGAGGAGAAAAAACAACAAGAGAACAAGCTGAAGGAGATGGAGAAAGCCAAAGCCAAATTTGAGAAGGCCAAAGCCAAGGTGGAGGCCGACTATGCTACTAAGTCTCCTGCCTGACAATAACCTTAATCCGTTTTCTTGTCGCTCCAACTACATGTTTTGGCTAACAAGTGTACTTGTTGATGCATCTTAACAGCTTCAAAAGCCAATGCCCAGATCCAGTTTAACGCCTTTGTAGAGGAGATCAAAGTTGTCAAGGAGTCACAGGAAATCCTCGTCGAATATGTGAAAGGGCTCCTTGATATTATGGAGCCTCACCATGTTGGAACTAGCTCCAGTTCTGTCTTCCAGGTGCAGGCACGCCTAAGCGAAGCCCCGAGCATCTTGAAAAAGTACTCGGATGAGTGTGTCGTTATCGGTGTTGCCCAAACCCTGGCCATGACCAAATCAATCTACCCTAGGGTAGATATCGAGGCCATTGGGGAAGGTTTTGCCGAGGAGACAACTCCCGAAGAAGCATTGGAGTTGATCAGCTAGGTGAGGCCGACTACGGAGGCCATAGCCAAGGACCTGGGTATGTAAGAACAAATAATTATGCAGTCGGTGTATATAACTTTTGTAAGGACATTTGTAAATATCTGTATGATGTGCCGAGTACTTGCTTTTTCTCAGTCATCATTAGCTTTACCCAACTACATAGTCTGCGCCGAGTATATTGATAGGAACTGGAAAAATCGTTCACTTCTAAAAGCTATACTTGGGTAAACGTAGCATAATCATTGTAAAACTTCATAACTTGGATAAAGCAAGCTCATATTTTATTGACAAGGCACATAATACATGTAGCCCCCGGCTCACTACACGGTTGAAACAAGCGATGTAGTGAGTGAGAGAAAAAATCTATATACATATGTATAGAGAAAATACAAGACTGAGGTATAGAAAGGACGTAACTGTTCTATATTCCATGAGTTGTTGACTAGGGCACCATCTTCAGTCTTTAGTCGGTAGGTGCCTGGACGTGTCACCTCAGCGATAATGATGGCCCTTCCCACAAAGGGGATAGTTTATGCCCCGTCTTTGGTGGTTTGTATTTTCTCAAGACGAGATCACCCACCAAAAAGGCATTGCCACAAATATTTCGATTGTGATAGTGACGCAGGCCTTGAAGATACCTTCCCGGCTGGATAGTTGCGGTGTCCCTAGCTTCTTCCAACTAATCGAGTTTGACCAATCGGGCTTCATTTGATTTGTCTTTTGAGTGGGCCCGAACTCACGGAGAGCCAAACTCCAACTCGGTTGGTAACATAGCCTCAGCACCATAGACTAGGAAGAAAGGGTATTGCCCTGTTGCCCGACTAACCGTGGTTCTTAAAGACCAGAGAACGGATGGAAGTTCTTGTACCCACTGCCCTGCATATGGTTGTAGTCAGTTGAACACCCTAGCCTTGATACCTTGTAGGACCATGCCATTAGCACGCTCGACTTGCCCATTACTTCGTGGGTGTGCCATAGAAGCATAACAGATCTTGATGCCAAAATCTTCATAGAAATTTTGAAATACGCCGCCTGTGAATTGAATACCATTGTCCGTTATGATGCGGTTAGTAACCCCAAATCGGTATAAAATACTCATGATGAAGTCCTTTGCTCGTGCCGCTGTTATGGTAGCAACGGGTTTTGCTTCAATCCACTTTGTGAATTTATCCACTGCGACGAACAAGTGTGTAAACCCCCTGGCACTTTTTTGAAAGGCCTGACCATGTTGAGCCCCCAAACTACAAAGGGCCAAGAGAGTGGGATTGTTTGAAGTTCTTGAGTTGGAAGATTTGTTGGTCTTGCATAGAATTGGCATCCCTTGCATGTGCGAACGATATCTTTGGCATCTGTTACTGCAGTCGGCCAGAAAAACCCTGCCTGTAAGCCTTTCTGACTAATGTCCTAGACGCGACATGGTTGCCACAGATACCCGAGTGGATCGATTGCAGAATCTGCTTGCCCTCCTCGGGTGTGACACAATGCATGAGGACTCCGGATGCGCTTCTACGGTACAGGTCTTCTCTGACTACAAGGAAACATTTGGTTTGACGCTTGATCCATTCGGCTTCACTGCGTTCTTCTGGGAGTTCGTCATCCAAGAGGAATTTGAGAACTAGAGTTCACCAATCTTGAGAGATGATTAGTACTTCATTTGTTGCCGGGGTAGGTTCAGCCCTCAACGGTCCAAGCATTGGTTTCTTATTGACTGATGGCTCCAGTAGTTGTTCAACAAAAATCCCAGTCGGGACCACTTCTTGTTTGGATCCCATGTTGGCCAATTCGTCTGCAGCATTGTTGTATTGTTGTAATACATGAGTTATCTCCAACCCATCAAAATTGTTTTCCAGCTTTCTGATCTCCCGACAATATGCCGCCATAGTATCGTCGAGACATGTCCAGTCTTTCATGACTTGGCTGACCACGAGTTGAGAATCCCCGCGCACAACCAGTCGACGGATGCTGAGTGATATGGCAATGCGGAGCCCGTGGATGAGTGCTTCGTACTCGACGATATTGTGGGAAGCCGGAAAGTGAATCTGGAGGACATACTTGAGTTTTTTGCCAGTGGGTGACGTCAACACAACGCCAGCCCCCGCGCCGCCGACCCGTAGAGAACCGTCGAAGTACATTGTCCAGTACTCTAACTTGTCCGTGTTTGTAGTCGTCTGAACTTCTGTCCACTCGGCCACAAAGTCGACTAGAGCTTGAGATTTGATTACTGTCCGTGGTTGAAAAATGATGTCAAACGCCATCAACTCGAGTGCCCATTTAGCGATTCTGCCAGTGGCCTCGTGATTGTGTAGGACGTCCCCGAGTGGATATGATGTGACAATGGTGACTTGATACAACTAAAAATAGTGCACCAACTTCCGGACAGTGATGAGTAGGCCAGATAATAGCTTCTGGACTTGAGGATATCTCATCTTGGAGTCGGCTAGGACCTCGTTGATGAAGTAGAATGGCCATTGAATTTTCTGTATATGACCTGGCTCTGATCGCTCAACTACTAGCACCATGCTAACTACTTGAGTGGTTGCCGCCAAGTATAACATTAGTGGTTCCTGGGGCATAGGTGACGCCAACACTGGTGGTGATGTGAGAAATTTTTTGAAATCTTCGAAGGCTTGCTGGGTTTTGGGTGTCCATTGAAAATTGTCTGCTTTCTTCAGTAGTTTGAAAAAGGGCATGCCCCGTTCACCAAGTCGGGAGATGAATCGGCTGTGTGCCACCATGCACCCTGTCAGCTTTTGGACGTCCTTCTGGCTAGTTGGGGGTGCCATGTTCATGACAGCGTTGATTTTTTCTGGATTGGCCTCGATGCCTCGATGTGATACGATGAAGCCAAGTAGCTTTTCGGACGGTACACCGAAAGTGCACTTTTCCGGATTCAACTTCATCTTGAATCTCCGAAGGCTTTGGAAAGTTTCTTCCAAGTCGGTGATGAGGTCTTCCTTGGACTTTGTCTTAATCACCATGTCATCGACATACGCCTCCACGTTGCGCTCGAGTTGAGTGTGTAAATACCGCTGAATTGCTCGTTGATACATTGCTCCAACGTTTTTCAACCTGAACGACATAGTGATATAGCAGTATGCTCCAAACGGCATGATGAAAGAAGTCTTCAAGTAGTCCTCCTCCTTCAAGCTGATTTGGTGATATCCCGAGTAACAGTCGAGAAAGCTGAGAAGTTTGCACCCCGCAGTTGAATCCACCACCTGATCCATTCTGGGTAGACCAAATGGATCTTTTGGGCACGCCTTGTTTAAGTCAGTGTAGTCGACGTACATACGCCATTTACCGTTCTTCTTCCGGACCAAGACTGGGTTTGCCAGGCAATCCGGGTGGTAGACCTCTTTGATAAACCTGGCTGCAAGGAGCTTGGTTATCTCCTCCTGAATAGCATTTTTGCGGTCTTGTGCGAAGTGCCGTAGCCGTTGTTTGGCTGGCTTGGTGTCCGGCCTGATGTTGAGGGAATGCTCAATCACCTCCCTTGGTACACCAGGCATATCGGAAGGTTTCCAAGCAAATATGTCCCTGTTCGCTTGGAGGAAGGTGACGAGCATGTCTTCCTATTTGGGGTCGAGTTTGGTCCTGACTAGAGCAATTTGGAGGGGTCGGAAGGGTCCAAGGGGACCTTCTTGGTTTTAGAATCCACTAAAATTCCCGACTTGGCTGCTTTTTTGGTTGGAACCTGATCGTCCTCTCATGCAGTTGTAGCGGCTAGCCAAATGCTGTTGCACCCGACTGTCACTTCTTGAGATTGAGCCAGCTCGCAGCTCTCCTTGTCGCAGGTGAAGGCTTGCTTGGCATTGCTGTGAAGAGAAAGAACTATGGCTGGCCCCGGCATCTTGAGCATCATGTAGGTATAATGTGGCACTGCCATGAACTTGGCTAGCGCTGGCCGTCCGAGTATTGCGTGATACGCGGTCTTGAAGTCGGCAACCTCGAAGCAGATATTCTCGGTGCGGAAATTATCCCGCATGCCAAAAGTAACTAGTAGAGTTATCTCTCTGAGTGGAGTAGAAGACAAGCCGGGGATTACCACATGGAAGGTGCTGTACTCGGTTGTAGCTCTAAAGTAGGAATCTTCATCTCGTCCAGCGTCTTGGCGAATAGAATGTTGAGAGCACTGCCTCCATCAATGAGAACCTTCTTCAGTTTGATGCTCTTGATGACCGGGTCCAGGACGAGTGGATAGTGTCCTGGATGAGTAACCCGATCGAGATGATCTGCGTGGTCAAATGTGATTGGTGTTTCTGACCAGTGCAATTATTGAGGGGCGTCTGCTGCAGAGACCGAGTTGATTTCATGTGCTGTAAGATGTGGTTGAGCTCAGCCTGGGGATCTTGGTAATCACCGGTTGTGCCTAAATCTGGCTTGTCCTTGTCTTTATCGGCGCTAGATGTTGAAGCTTGCTTGGAAGCAAACTTCTTAAGCATGATACAGTCCTTAGCCACGTGCTTGCCCTTTGGATGAAAGGGGCATGGCTCGTTCATCACTTTTTGGTATTCTTTATTCCCCGGGGGTCGCCTCCGAGTACGCTCCATGGTAGCCACCACATTATCCGACTTTCACTTGTGGTTGCTGGATTTGTTCTGTGTTGACTCATCGTTGTCTTTCTTGTCCTTCTGCCGGGGCTCTTTTTTGTCGTCGAGAGCCTGAGCGACCGCGTCGGCTGAGTCGGCGTACTTGTTCGCCATATCAAAAAGAGCCTTGATAGAAGCGGGAGGTTTCCGAGTGAACTTGGCAATGAACGGGGCATCTTTGACTCCCTTGTGGAAGGTGGCGATGACGACCTCGTCCTTGATCATTGGGATTGAATTCCACTTCTTAGAAAACCTCTTGATGAACTCACGAAGAGACTCATTCTTCCTTTGGTGCAACTGATAGAGATCGTGCTTAGAAGATGGCCTCTTGTAAGTTTCCTGGAAGTTGGCAATAAAGCTTTCCCAGAGTTCTCCCCAGGAGCCGATTGACCTCTTTGGGAATCCTGTTAGCCATGTCCTCGCCGAGTCGGCTAGAGCGACTGGGAGGTAGTTAGCCATGGCCTGTGATCTTCTCCAGCTGCTTGGTTGCCAGAGTATAGACTGTGAGCCAGGACTCGGGATTGGTCTTCCCTTTGTACTTCTCGATTCCTGTCGGCTTAAAATCGGACGGCCAGTCAACCTGTTGCAGCTCCTAGGTGAAGGCCGGTACTCCTTCATCTGCATGAGAACTCCGACTCCGACTACAGCGGTGAAACCACTCGTGGTGGAGGGCGAAGTGCTCATTCTTGTCTTCTAATTGGCGATGCTCATCTTCCTCATGTTCGCGGTGCCGTGCGTTGATGTCTTTCCAAAGATCATGTCGTAGTCGGCCTCGGAGATCCTGGTTGTCCTGACGGTCATTTTGATGTCGATGCCGCCAGTCATTGTTGGGGTTACCGAGTGACGTCTGGCATGACTCCGTGTGCAGCTGACTGGAGCTGGCCGCTCGGCGTCGTGTTGAGGCGGATGAGACCGCCGTTGGAAAAGCCGACCGGTTGGTCGGTATGAGGGTATCGCCCGACTGTTGGTGCTGCTGACATGCAGCAGCGGTGTTCATGGCTTTTATCCTTGCTATAGTCGGGGTGGCCTGGTGATCAGGCCCAAACTGGAGCGTGTCCAGTAGAGTTGCAGCGGCTATGACGTTTTGTTGAGGCGTTACAAAGACGTCGTGGTCACCGACTCGAGTTTGGAGGATTTGTTGTTGAGCAGTCCGCCTGGCCCTGCGCAGATCATCGTTGCGGGCGTCGCGCTCGGCATGCAGGCATCTTGCTTCTTCCTCCTGTTGTTCTCGCACTCGGCATGCCTCCTCCTCTTGCTACTCACATAGTTGGCGTGCCTCCTGAGTGGGAGTAGAGCCCTTGGACGCCATGAAGACTTCGCGGGGCAGGGAGAAGCTTGTCGAACTACTGTCTGACTTGGAGTTGGAGTCAGAGTAGTTGATGGGGGTGATTACAACTCCGACCTCCCTAGATCCAATTTTGAGTGGCTCTGGGCCATATCTGAGTCGAACTCCAGGGGATCGGGTTTGCCATGTTAGATGCTGATTGATGTTATCCACGGCATTGCTGAGTCTGAATGGGGGATTGACTTCTTCCTCTTCTCTTAGCCCGATCTTGGATGGCTTGAGGTCGAGTCCGAGTCGAACACCGAAAGAAAGAGTTGTCACGAGACCTGGGCATGTTGAAGATTGCTGCAGCATGTCGACGAGGGTTACTGCGGCGTTACGTAGACCGACTGGCGCGGAGTCGGCTTGGTCCCTAGCCGATCGGATCGGGTCCGAATCGGACAGGGTGAGGTTACTGAATTTTTCGGCGATGAAGTCGAGGCTCCCGAAGGTGATTGTTTGCCTAGGGAAGAAGTTGATGCCGTCGACTCCAGCGGTTGAATCCATTAGGCTTGTCGAAGATGATCTCGCCGATGCCCCTACCTGGCGTGTCAACTGTCGATGTTTTATATCGGCAATAATAATATGGGGCTACTCGTGAGACCTAAACTTGATGGATTGCAAAGGAACATGAAACAATTTATACTGGTTCAGGCCCTCGAGATGAGGTAATACCCTATGTCTAGTTATGGTGTATTGCCTTTGAGGTTTCTCTGGTGAGATTGCGCTATGCCCTCAGGGGGCACCTTGCCTCCCCTTATATACCGGGAGACAGGGTTACAGAGTAGGAATCCCAGTCGGACTCCGACCAAGGGATTTCCTTCTAGGAATACAACGCGCCCGACTAGGACTATATCCTTCCCTTGTCGTATAGGGTTTTGTATGCTGAGTCCTATTGTATCCCTGATTACAAGGTTAGGCCCATCCTCTGTCTGAGTGGCCCAATTAGCTTCTCATGAGGTACCTAGGGGCCCATGGCCTCCACAGTTTATGACATACCTGGATAAGTTTGTGGTGATATTCATTGATGACATACTCGTGTATTCCAAGACGAAGGAGCATGAGGAGCATCTCTATATTGTGCTTGAGACATTACGGGAGCATCAGCTGTGTGCCAAGCTTAGCAAGTGTAATTTCTGGTTTTTAGATGTCAATGTTTTGTATCGGCAATATTGAATGTAGGGCTATTCGTCGGATCTAAACACGATGGACTCGAAAGGAAACAAGAATTTATCCTGGTTCAGGCCCTTAATGTGAGGTAATACCCTACTTCTAGTTGTTTGTGTAATGCTTTCCCAGGTTGTATGACGAGATTGGTTATGCCCCAGGGGGCTCCTTGCCTCTCCTTATATACTAAGAAGGCAAGGTTACAGGGCAGGAATCCCAGTTGGACTCAACCAAGGGATTTCCTTATCAGAACATAGAATAACCGGCTGGGACTATATCCCCTTCCTTATCATGCAAGGTTACATGAAGTACTATATCCCTATTTGTATGGCAGGCCCACCCTCTCTCCGAGTGGCCGTATTTGTCTTCCTTGAGGCACCCGGCACCCATGGCCTCCACATCAGAGGTTAAGTTTCTTGGACATGTCCTCTTAGCAGGAGGAGTAGCTGTGGATCCATCCAATGTGGAGTCAGTTACTAAATGGAAGTAACCCAAAACGGTAATAGAAATTCGGAGTTTTCTTTGCTTTGCAGGTTATTATCACAGGTTTATAGAGAATTTCTCAAAGATTACGAAACCCTTGACAACTTTACTTAAGAAGGATGTCAAGTTCAAATGGTCAGTAGAGTGCAAGTGCATTTTTAGGAGCTAAAGAGATGTTTGGTATCCGCACTTGTGTTAGTTTTGCCAGAGCCAAAGAAAGGTTTTCAAGTCCATTATGATGCATCTTGACAGGGGCTAGGATGTGTTTTGATGTAGGAAGGAAGAGTGGTTGCCTACGCATCATGACAATTGCGACCACATGAGAATAAGTATTCTACTCATGACTTGGAGTTAGCAATAGTGGTTCATGCACCGAAGATATGGCGTCACTACCTTATTGGAGTTCGTAGTGAGGTATACACGGACCACAAAAGTTTGAAGTATAATTTTACCCAACCCGATCTGAATTTATGTGGAGGCCATGGGCCCCAGGTACCTCATCACAAGCATATGGGCCACTCGGATAGAGGATGGGCCGAGACTTGCAATTAGAGATATAGTAGCACCCGGCAGACTTTGCCTTGCACGATAAGGAATATACAGTCCTAGTCGGGTAAAATGTATCTCTAAGAGAAAATCCCTTGGCCGTATCTAGCTGGAATTCCTACCTTGTACCCCTATCCCCCAGTATATAAGGGGAGGCAGGGTGCCCCCTGAGGGCGAGAGATCATAGATCAACACAAATCCTCAAAGGAATAACACCATAACTGGACGTAGGGTATTACCTCACATCGAGGGCCTGAACCAGTATAAAATCTCTTTGTGTTCCTTTGCAATCCACTGAGTTCACATCGAGGGCTGTTTCAGATTGGATCTAGGGAGGTCAGAGTCATTCTTACTCCGATGAACTACTCGGACTCCGATTCTAGGTCGGACAACGGTTCGAACACCAGTTCAGACTCTAGTCTGGCAAGTTTCCTTCTGCCCCACGAGGTCTTCATGGCTTCAACCCCTCCACCAGAGGTACGCCGACTACAAGAGGAGTAGCAAGAAGAGGCACTCCAACTACGGGAATAGGAGGAAGCCGACCGCGAGGCTCGCAATGACGAGCTACGCAAGGCTGGGTGAACCGCTCAGCAACAGATCCTCTAGACCAAAATCGGCGACCACGACGTCTTCGTCACGCCACAACAGAATGTCGTGGCTGCCGCAATCCTGCTGGACATGCTCCAGCTCGGGCCTGATCACCAGGCCACCTCGACTATCGCCAGGATCAAGGTGATGATTACAGCTGCTGCTTGCCAGCAGCACCAGCAGTCGGGCGACACACTTGTACCGACCAATCGGTCGGGTTCTCCGGCAATAGGCTTATCTACATCAGCACGACGCCGGGTGGCTGGTTCAAGTCAGCCACATGAGGAGTCGCGGCAAACATCACTCGGCAACACCAATAACAACGATCGATGACGTCACCAGAACGACCGCCGGTTCAGCCAAGACCTCCGAGTCCGTCTACAACGCGACCTCCGCCACAACATCAACGCTCGGCGCCGCGAACATGAAGAGAATGAGTGCCGTCGACTGGAGGACAAGCACGAGCATTTCAGTCTTCACCACGAGTCGGTTTAACCACCGCGGTCGGAGTCGGAGCCCTCATGAAGACAAAGGCATTCCAGCTTTCACTCACGAGCTACAGGACGTCGATTGGCCGTCGGGCTTCAAGCCTACGGGGATCGAGAAATAAGACGGCAAAACCAACCCCGAATCCTGGCTCATCGTATACACCCTGGCAATTCAAGCTGCCAAAGGTGACCACAAAGCCATGGCTAACTACCTCCCGGTCGCCCTAGCCGACTCCGCGAGGACATGGCTAACCGGGCTCTCGAGGCGGTCGATCAGTTCCTGGGGAGAACTCAGGGAGCGGTTCATCGCTAATTTCCAAGGGACCTATGAGAGGCCGTCTTCCGAGGATGATTTATATCAACTGCACCAGAGGAAGAACGAGTCTCTGTGCGAATTCATCAAGAGGTTCTCCGAGAAGTGCAACCAAATCCCAATGATCAAGGACAAGGTCGTCATCGCTGCCTTCCGCAAGGGAGTAAAGGATGCCCTGTTCATCGCGAAATTCACTCAGAAGCCCCCAGCCACTATTAGGGCTCTCTTCGATATGGCAAACAAATATGCCGACTCTGCCAAGGCAGTCGTAGAGGTCCTCGATGAGAAGAAAGAGCCTCGGCAAAAAGACCAAAAGGCAAAAACTAACAACGAGCCATCACAGAACAAATCTGGCAACCACAAGCGAAAGTCGGACAATGAGGTGGCCAACATGGAGCACACTCGGTCGTGGCCCCCAAAGAACAATGACTACCAGAAAATCATGAATAGGCCATGCCCCTTCCACCCCAAAGGCAAGCACACGGCCAAAGACTGCTTCATGCTAAAAAAGTTTGCTTCCGAGCAGGCTTCAGCATCTGGCGCCGACAAGGGCAAAGACATGCCAGATTAGGACCCGGCCGACAATTTTCAAGATCCCCAGGCTGAGCTCAACCACATCTTCGGAGGGCCATCCGCATATGAGTCCAAACGGAAGCAAAAGCTAACAGCACGCGACATCAACGCAATCTCTACAGCAGACGCCCCCTAATATTTGTGCTGGTTAGAGACATCCATCACGTTCACCCGCGCAGATCATCCAGATCGGGTTTCACACCCGGGACGTTACCCACTCGTCCTGGACCTGGTCGTCAAGAATATCAAATTGAAGAATGTTCTTATAGACGGAGGCAGCGCGCTCAACATCCTCTTCGCCAAGACCCTGGATGAGATGAAGATTCCTCGTTCAGATCATTCCTTGGGATAATTCCTGGCCTGTCTTCAACACCACTTGGGCAGATAACCTTGCCAGTCACCTTCGGCACGCGGGATAACTTCCGCACAGAAAACATCTCCTTCGAGGTCGCCAACTTCGAGACTGTGTACCATGTGATACTCGGACGGCCGGCGCTCGCCAAATTCATGGCGATACCGCACTATACCTACATGGTGCTCAAGATGCTAGGGCCAGCAGGAGTCCTCTCCCTCCACAGCGATGTCAAGCAAGCCTTCACCTGCGACAAGGAGAGCTGCGAACTAGTTCAATCACAAGAGGTGGCAGTTGGACGCAACAACATTCGGCAAGCTGTTGCAACCGAAGTCGAGGATAACCAAGTTTCGGTGAAAAAGCAACGAAGTCAGGAATTTTAGTGGACTCTGACACGAAGAAGATCCCCCTGGACCCTTCCGACCCCTCCAAGACTGCTGTAGTCGGGACCGGACTTGACACCAAATAGGAAGACACGCTCGTCACCTTCGTCCAAGCCAACAAGGATATCTTCGCCTGGAAACCGTCCGACATGCTGGGCATACGAAGGGAGGTGATCGAGCACGCCGTCAACGTCAAGACAGACGCCAAGCCAGTTAAGCAACGGCTGCGGCGCTTCGCTCAAGACCGCAAAGATGCTATTCGGGAGGAGATAACTAAACTCCTCGCAGCCGGGTTCATCAAAGAGGTCTATCACCCGGATTGGCTGGCAAACCCAGTCCTGGTCTAGAAGAAAAATAGTAAATGGCGCATGTGCATCGACTACACCGATCTCAATAAGGCGTGCCCCAAGAATCCATTTGGTCTACCAAGAATAGATCAGGTGGTGGATTCGACTGTAGGGTGCGAACTTCTCAGCTTTCTTGACTGCTACTCGGGATACCACCAAATTAGCCTGAAGGAGGAGGACTACTTAAAGACATCTTTCATCATGCCGTTTGGAGTGTACTGCTACATCACTATGCCGTTCAGTTTGAAAAAAGCTGGAGCAACGTATCAACGTGCAATTCAGCGATGTCTGCATACTCAGATCGGGCGCAACGTGGAAGCCTACGTCAATGATGTGGTGATCAAGACCAAGTCCAAAGAAGACCTCATCGCTGACCTGGAAGAAACCTTCCAAAATCTTTGAAGATTCAAGATGAAGTTGAATCCAGAAAAGTGCGCCTTCGGTGTGCCATCCGGCAAGCTACTCGGCTTCGTCGTCTCGCATCGCAGCATCGAGGCCAACTCGGAGAAAGTCAACGCAATCATGAACATGGCACCCCCGACTAACCAGAAGGACATTCAGAAGTTGACAGGTTGCATGGCGGCACTCAGCCGGTTTATTTCCCGACTGGGCGAACGGGGCATGCCCTTTTTCAAGCTATTGAAGAAAGCCAACAATTTTCAATAGCCTTCGAAGACTTCAAAACATTTCTCACATCACCACCCGTGTTGGCGTCACCAATGCCCCAAGAGCCATTAATACTATATCTAGCGGCAACTACTCAGGTAGTCAGCACGGTGCTGGTGGTCGCACGATCCGAATAGGGTCACATACAGAAGATGCAACGGCCAGTCTACTTTGTCAGCGAGGTCCTTTCCGACTCGAAGATGAGATATCTGCAGGTCCAGAAGCTATTGTACGGCCTACTCATCACTGTCTGGAAGCTGGTGCATTATTTCCAAGCACATCAAGTCACGGTGGTCACATCGTATCCACTTGGGGACGTCCTGCATAATCGCGAGGCCACCGGCCGAATCTCTAAATAGGCACTTGAGTTGATGGCGTTCGACATCACCTTTCAGCCACGGACAGCTATCAAATCACAAGCTCTAGCCGACTTCGTGGCCGAGTGGACAGAAGTTCAAATGCCTACGTCAACAGTGAAGCTAGAGTATTGGACAATGTACTTCGACGGTTCTCTACGGATCGGCGGCGCTGGGGCCAGCATCATATTGACATCTCCTACCGGCGAAAAACTCAAGTACGTTCTCTAGCTCCACTTCCCGGCTTCCCAAAACGTCGCCGAATACGAGGCACTTATCCACGGGTTTCGCATCGCTATATCACTCAGCATCCGCCTACTGGTTGTGCGAGGACATTCTCAACTCGTGGTCAACCAAGTCATGAAAGACTGGACATGTCTCGACGACACCATGGCGGCATACTGTCAAGAGGTCCGCAAGCTGGAAAACAAGTTCGACGGGCTAGAGATAACACATGTCCTACGACAATACATTGACGCTGTAGATGAATTGGCAAACATGGGATCTAAGCGAGAAGCGGTCCCGACAGGGATCTTTGTCGGGCAACTTATGGAGCCATCAGTCAAGAAGAAACTAGTGCCAGAGCAGTCGGGTGGCGAACCTACCCCGGTAATAGACGAGGTACTGAACATATGTCAAGACTGGCGGACTCCTATTCTCAAATTCCTCTTGGACGATGAACTCCGAGAAGATCGCAGTCAAGCCGAACAAGTCAAATGTCGAAGCAAGAGTTTCCTAGTCATCAGAGAAGACCTGTACCGAAGAAGTGCATTCGGTGTCCTCATGCGTTGTGTCACCACCGAGGAGGGCAAGCAGATTCTGCACTCGATCCACTCGAATATATGTGGCAACCATGCCGCATCCAGGATGTTAGTCGAAAAGGCTTACCGGTAGGGATTTTTTTGGCCCACAGCAGTAACAGATGCCAAAGACATTGTTCACACATGTGAGGGTTGCTAGTTCTACGCAAGACAAACCAATCTCCCAGCCCAAGAACTCCAAACAATCCCAATCTCTTGGCCCTTTGCAGTATGGGGGCTTGACATGGTCGGGCCTTTCAAGAAAGTGCCAGGAGGGTTCACACACTTGTTCGTCGTAGTGGATAAATTCACAAAGTGGATTGTGGCAAAACCCGTTGCTACTATAACAGCGGCATGAGCAAAGGACTTCATCATAAGTATATTATACCAATTTGGGGTCCCTAACCACATCATCACTAACAACGGTACTCAGTTCATGGGCAGCATGTTTCAAGATTTCTGTGACGACTTCAGCATCAAGATCTGCTATGCATCTGTGGCACACCTGCGGAGCAACAGGTAGGTTGAACGCGCCAATGGTATGGTCTTACAAGGTATCAAGGCCAGGATATTCGACCGACTACAACCATACACGGGCCAGTGGGTACAAGAACTCCCATCTGTTCTCTGGTCTCTCAGAACCACGGTTAGTCGGGCAACAGGGCAATCCCCTTTCTTTCTGGTCTACGGTGCTGAGATTGTGCTACCAACCGAGTTAGAGTTTGGCTCTCCGCGAGTTTGGGCTTACTCAGAAGACATCTCAAACAATGCCTGATTGGTCGAATTAGATCAGTTGGAAGAAGCAAGGGATATCGCAACAATCCAGTCGGCAAGGTATCTTCAAGGCCTACATCGCTACCACAATCGCAATGTCTGTGGCTGCGCCTTTTTGGTGGGAGATCTCGTCTTGAGAAAAATACAAACCACCAAAGACAGGCATAAACTATCCCCAATTTGGGAAGGGTCGTTCATTATCGCTGAGGTTACTCGGCCAGGCGCCTACTGACTGAAGACCGAAGATGGTGCCCTCGTCAGCAACTCATGGAATATAGAACAGCTATGTCCTTTCTATACCTGAGTTTTTTACATCCCATGTGTACAGTTTTTCTCTGACTCACTACGCCGCTTGTTCCAACCGAGTAGTGAGTCGGGGGCTACATGTATTATATGTACTTTGTCAATAATATACGAGCCTGTTTTACTTAAGTTATGAAGTTTTGCAACAACTTTGTCATGTTTGCCCGAGTATAGCTTTCTGCAGTGAACGATTTTATTAAGTTCCTATAGACTAACTCGGCATAGACTATATAGTCGGGTAAATATAATGATAACTGAGTAATAATTCAGTGCTTGGCGGCATTGCACGTATATTTACACATGTCTTTACAAAAGTTTATATGCACCGATTGCATGATGGATAGTTTTTACATACCCAGGTCTCGGGTGATCACCTCTGTAGTCGGCCTCGCCTCAGCTATCAGCTTCAGCGCCTCCTCAGGTGTCATCTCCTCGGTGAATCCCTCCCCGATGGCTTCAATGTCTGCCCTAGGGTAGATGGACTTGGTCATCACCAAGGTTTGGGCTATGCTGACAACAGTACGCTTATCCGAGTACCTCTTCAGGATACACGGTGCATCGTTAAGGCGCGCCTACACCTAAGACATCGTGTTGGAGCTGGTTCCCTCATAACGAGGATCCATCACATCAAGGAGCCCTTTCACGGACTCGGCAAGGATTTCCCATGACTCCTTGACGACCTTTATCTCCTCTACAAAAGCCTAGAATTGGATTTGGACATTGGCTCTAGCAGCTACCTGGGTTCACCAACAAGTAAACTTGTCAGGAAAACTGCAGATGAAGTACTTAATGGATTGGTTAAGATCATTGTCAGTGCAGAGACTTACTTCCGTAGTCGGCCTCCTACTTGGCTTTGGCCTTCTCCAGTTCAACTTTTTCCTTCTCGAGCTTGGCATTGGCCTTCTTCAAGTCGGCCTTCTCTTTTTCGAGCTCGGCCATGGCCCTTGTCAGGTCGGACTTGTCCATTTTGAGCCCGGCCTTGGCTTTCTCGGCCTCCTTCAGCTGGACTTCTCCCTCTGTTCGGGCCTTCTGCTCGGCTTCGAGGGCTGCACATCATAATAGTCAAGCACTCAGCATGGCAGTCAGGACACAACTGGACGGTCGGAGAACAACACTGCTGGAGAAATATACTAAGGGATCAGTCAGGGAGACATTCTGGAAACTTACTTCCAATCTTCTTGGCTTGGTCCCAATCTTGGTCCTAAGCTGATTAACGGCCTCCCTCAGCCAAGATTCCCTCTCCTGGCTGCGCCCTTCTACTTCGGCTTTCAAAGCCTGGAGCTGGTCCAATTCTTGGAGCTAGGGGCCAACCCGGGTCAAGACCTCATTCATCCTCTCCGAGCGATCGACAAGTTTCTGCTCGGGGAGAAACAAGTCAAAGCAGAGTCAAGCGTTAGAATACTCGTGCAAGGAAGACCGCCGAGATTTCAATACGGCGAAAATCATACCTGAATCCCCTGGGATGCGGCGATTGTGGCACGAAGCTAGTCTTCATGCTCCTTTTCTGCTACAACCTCATCATGCTTATAACTCCTCACGGTTCCGTCGGGCGCCGTCCAGCGCAATGTCCGTGGGAACTTGCGGGGAGCAGCTTCGAGCTTGGGGAGGTCTGGTCTGTCCGATGGGGGAGACAGCGACGACGACGATGATGATGACGGCGACAAGGACGGCGACGGGGTCCTGGCCCTCAACTCGGCGGCCTCCGGAGCCTCGGGGGTAGCTCAGGGGCTGGAGCAGCAGCTTCGACAACCACCCCTTGGTTGGCCGGTGTCGGTGGCCCTGCTGTTGGGACCATCTCAGTTTCTGCAACTGAGACCGTCATTGGCTCAGCAGGTGTGCTCGATGGCGCTGGATCGGCTGGGGCTGGCTCAACAACAGGGGTAGCCGGAGTGGTCCCCTTAAGATCAATATCGGCTCGCTTCCTGCATAACGAGTCAAACATCAAAACAAAACTATGCCGAACAAGATTTTCAGAAGATCTAGAGCAACCTACCTCTTGGAGAACTTAAGCCTCTGCCCGGGTGATCCAGATCCCGATGGTGGACTGTGGCCGGCTGTCGGGCTAGGCGGCGTGGCAGTCAGCGGCAGCGTTTTTATCCTGGCTAGCCCCACTCCTAGTGCGGTCGGCTGGGGTGCCCAGGTACTCGGCGGCGCCATTCTTGGGCTCAATGTTGCTAAGCCTGGTAGCGCTGGATTCGACCCTGTACTCGGCGGCACTCTTATTGGGCTCGATGATGCTGAGCTCAACTGCATCGGTCCCGGTCGGGGACTCAGTGGCCCGGGCGCTGTACCGGCGGTGTCTTTTATCTTCAGACTCCCGGCCATGGCACTTGGCTTCATAACCTTCTTCTTGCCCTGATCTACAATAGGTCTCTTCCGCGCTCTCTTGGAGTCGGGTTGGGCGGCAGAGGGACTTCTTGGCCTCTTCTCTGATTTCGAGGCCCATAATTTTCAGGAGTCGTCATCGAACTCCTCACATGACTGCAAGCAGTTCAACAATACAAGTTACACACTACGGAGCCAATCTGGGCATGTATCTGCAAACATTCACCACAGATGAACTACAAGACCACATCAGCAAGGGTTACCTTTAGGCGCAGCCTCTTCTTGCTGTAAGCCACCATAGACCGATCTGTGTCCTCAGTTTTGACCACCCCGCTGGTGAAGAAATCCAACAGGATGACGGTCACCTTATACTTGTCTATCAGGTCGGAGAATTCCCGGCTGGGATCACCTTTGCCCTTGTAGTCCCAGCCGAAGTGACACCTCAGCTTCAACGGCCTGAGGCACCGAGTCAAGAATCATCTGGCCACCCATGGACCAATCAACCCGGCTTTCTTCAGCTTGCTAATCCTACCAACAAGTGTATTAACCTGTCCCATTTCTTCAGATGTGGGCAGAGATGACCACTTGGTGATAATCACTAGGGGCAAACCCATAAAAGAGGGAAGGCATGGCTCAAGATCAGAACAGTAAAACCATTCCTTATGCCAGCCTTCGAGAGAAGATTTCAAAGGAATATCTAAATAGATCTTCTTCATCTCGTTCCTGAGTTGGACACCAGCCCCCCCAATCACTTGGATTTTATTCTTGGAGGGTTGGGGCTTGATATGGAACAAATACATGAACAGATTCAGATGGGGTTCCACACCCAAGAAGCACTCACAAAGAGTCACAAAAATGGAGATTTGCAGAATCGAGATGCGATTCAGATTCACCAACTCGAGTTCGTAAAAAGTAAGAAGCTGGCGGAAGAACTTGGAAGATGGAAGAGAAAGACCCCGGTGGAAAAAAGAGGCAAAAACGACGGTCTCACCCTCCCGGGGCTCCGGAACCGATTCGCCCTCAGCCGGACGCCAGTTGATGATCTCCTGGCTTTGCAACTTCAGCTGCTTCTCCAGAAGCTTCAACTTTGCTGACCCGCAATCTGAAGTAGGCCAGACATCATCTGATGCACCCGCATGATCCGAAGCCCTCGGCATGGTTGGGGATGAGGAGATTTGGGGGAAATGCTACTGGAGGTTTGGAATGGACGAGGAAGAGCGAAATCACATGAGTTTTGGCGAGGAAGAGCGGGCAATAGCGAACCCTAGCGGAGCGGGAGGTGAAATTTCGGCGCGGAAGCGGAAGACGAAACGATTGGTGGATTGGAGAAGATGAAGGAATCTTTTCTCTCTCTCCCCGCCTTTTATAGAGCCAATTTCGATTCGTGGGCTTGGGCCTGCAAAGTCGGTACTAGGCCACCAAGATATGAGTTTCTACAATAGCACGCTCATTATGGGCTGCTCGTGGGCTGTGTTAAAATCGCAGTGCTGGTGCTACCAACAGGAACCGATGAGGTAAACAGATATGCTTCATGAAGGCCTAATTGCTGAACACATGTGTTTGGGTATCTGTCTTATCCACCAGGTATCGAGGATATATCCTTATAAGGATCACAAGCTGGTCTTCATCAAAATTAGGGATGCAGGTATCTTTCTCGAGTACACCTGACCATGCAATGGATTTAATTTCATAAAGTGGTATTCGGCCTACATGCTTGGCCAACATTTGCCATGAGCAACATTATTCTAGTCGACATGATGCTGAAGAGTCTAACTTCCGAGCAGTGCACTACTCGGGAGAGACTATAAATATTCTTTCCAGCTGACATGACATTGAGGAGTCTAACTTCCGAGTGGGACACCACTCGGGAAAGACTATAAACACCCTTTTCCAGCTGACATGAAGCTAAAGAGTCCCATATACGAGTGGCATGCTACTCGGCAAGACTATAAATCATATTCCGGTTGACATGATACCGAAGAGTCTCATATACCAGTAGTATACTACTCGGGAAAGACTTCCAGGTTAAAGATCTTTGACTTTATGTTTAATTGTCTTCACAATTAAGCACAAAGTCGGGGGCTACACCTAATAGGTGCGCTTATTCGGCGCACACCATTCATACATCTACATGAAGCCCTTCATAGCCTCGCTGCCAGCTGACATGAAGCAGGACTCGGGAAGAAGAAGCATTTGGACAAAGAGTGCTCGGGAGCAATGCACTTGGGCAATCTTCACCGTGGAGGATGAGCACTTGGCATCAGCTGTGACTCAACTATGAAGGTCTCAGGGGCTACTGTGGAGTCCATGGGCCTCGGGTATCTCATCACAAGCATATGGGCCACTCGGATAGAGGATGGGCCGAGACTTATAATTAGAGATAGTAGCACCCAATAGACTTTGCCTTGTACGATTAGGAATATACAGTCCTAGTCGGGTAAAATGTATCTCTAAGAGAAAATCCCTTGGCCGTATCTAGCTGGGATTCCTCCTTGTACCCCTATCCCCCAGTATATAAGGGGAGGCAAGGTGCCCCCTGAGGGCGAGAGATCATAGATCAACACAAATCCTTAAAGGAATAACACCATAACTGGACGTAGGGTATTACCTCACATCGAGGGCCTGAACTAGTATAAAATCTCTCTGTGTTCCTTTGCAATCCACTGAGTTTCCATCCGCCAGGTAGCCCTATAATCATATTGCCGGTGTAAAACATCGACAATTTGCACCAATGAAAATGGTTAGAACTGATCAAGGATTATGATATTGGGATACATTATCATCTAGGAAAAGCTAATGTAGTGGCAGATGCCTTTAGGAGAAAGAATTAGTGGAAAGCCGTGATGATTCAGAAGTTACCTTCTGAGTTATGTCAGGAGTTTGAGCATCTGAGATTAGAAGTGGTTACTAAAGGTTTTGTTGTAGCATTAGAAGACCAATGCTCGTAGATCTAGTGCACGAAGCGCAAGTCAATGATCATGATATTCAAGAGATCAAGAACAATATGAGAAGAGAAAAAGTGGTCGGTTATACCAAGGATGAAAAGGGAACCGTATGGTTGGGAGAAAGGATATGTGTACTGGAGAATAAGAATATGAAGAATCTAATTCTGCGGGAAGCTCATGAGACTTAGTATTCGATTCACCCAAGCAGCACCAATATGTATCAGGATCTCAAGGAGAAGTTTTGGTGGGTCAGGATGAAGAGAGAAATCGTGGAATACGTTGCTTTATGCGATGTGTGCCAGAAGGTGAAGGCAGAGCATCAAAGGCCAGCAGGATTATTGCAACCTCTCAAGATACTGGAATGGATGTGGGAAGAAATTGCTATGGATTTCATAACCGGTTTTCCTAGGACATCGTCGAGATTCGATTCAATTTGGGTAATTGTGGATCGACTTATGAAAGTTGCATGTTTCATTCCTGTGAAGACAACCTATTCAGGGAGCAAGTTAGTAGAGTTATATATGGCAAGGATAGTGTGTCTACATAGAGTGCCTAAGAACATAGTGTCTGATAGAGGAAGTCAATTCACATCAAAGTTTTGGAAGAAGCTTCAAGATGAGATGGGAACTCATTTGAACTTTAGTTCTGCTTATCACCCTCAGACAGATGGTCAAACTGAATGAGTTAATCGGATATTGGAAGATATGCTGAGAGCTTGTGCCCTAGACTTTAGTGGTTGGGACAGAAGTTTGCCATACCCCTAGTTTTCCTATAATCACAGCTACCAAGCTAGTCTTCAGACGGCTCCATTTGAAGCATTGTATGGTAGGAAGTGTCGTACCCCTCTCCTATGGGATAAGATAGGAGAATGACAGGTCTTCAGGGCAGATTTTCTGAGAGAAGCTGAATTAAAAGGTGAAGATAATTCAAGAAAGATTGCATGTAGCACAATCTCATCAGAAGAGTTATGCCGACAATCATCGAAGGGATTTAAGCTTTGAAGAAGGACATTATGTGTATCTACTAGTTACGCCTTCGAGGGGTGTACACCGTGTCAATGTTTTGCATCGGTAATAATGAACATGGGGCTATGTGTTAGACCTAAAGCTGGATAGATTTGAAAGACAAAGAGATTTAGATAGGTTCAGGCCCTTGGTGAGAGGTAATACCCAACTTCTATTGTGGTGGATTGTTTTCGCTTGTGTATATTTTGTTCTCCCGAGGGGGCTCTCTACCCCTCTTATATATGACGAGGGACAAGAGTTACAGGGTACGAAACCTAGTCTAATATGACCCAGGGTTCCTTATCTGTACATAGAGTAGTCTGCTAGGACTTTATCCCTTTCCTTGTCATGCAACGTAACATGAAGCCAAGTTCTATTCTATCTCTAATTACATGGGCCGGCCCACCTCTTATTTTGGTGGCTGAATTTGCCTACCCAAGACCCATGTCCTTCACAATAGCCCTTGAGACCTTTATAGTTGAGTCACAGCTTGCCGCCGAGTGCTCTTCCTCCATGGTGAAGAAATTCCCAAGTGCTTATTTCCCGAGTACTAGTCTTTTGAGTGCCTTTCTTCCTAAGTCCTACTTCTATTAGCTGGCAATGAGGCTATGAAGGGCTTCATAAAAATATTGAATAGTGTGCACTTAATAACTGTGCCTATTAGGTGTAGCCTCCGACTCTATAGTTAGTTGCGAAGCAACTAAATATAGAGTCAGAAGCTTTAACTGTCAATGTTTTATATCAGCAATAATTATATGGGGCTATTCGTCAGACTTAAACTCAATGGACTTCGAAAGACAAGACGATTTATACTGGTTCAGGCCCTCGGTCTGAGGTAATACCATACTTCCAGTTGTGGTGTATTGCTATCGCTGTATTCTCTAGTGAGATTGTCATCTGCCCCAGAGGGCTCTCTACCCCTCCTTATATACTAGAGGGATGAGGGTTACAGGGTAGTAAACCCAGTCAGATACAACCAAGGGCTTTCCTACATAGTGTATCTGGCTAGGACTATATCCCTTTCCTTGTCAAGCAAGGTAATATGCAGCCGAGTCTGTCGGCGAAATGGGACAGGGGGTCCCACATGCCCTGGGGACGCGTGGGTCTTCGGCCACGTCAGCTCCTCGGGGCCCACAATCTATACCAGTGACGGCCGGGTACGGCTGTTACCCGCCAAGTACCTGGGGCCCGAGCATTGCCCGGGCCCGGGAGCGGAGTCCCCAGGCACCTCGCGTCGGTGCCCACGTCCACCTCAGGCTCCCGGGCCCGAGGACATTCCCGGTCTCCGGGGCTCACAGGTTGGCCTCGGGGCGCACCGGGGTGTTCCCGGGCCTCGGGTCTCGCCCCCGGTCCCGGGAACCACGGACTCAGCACCCGGACCCGGGTCTTGACTGCCTCGGTCCCGGGTCCCGGGAGCCGACTGCCTCGGTCCCGAGTCTCGGGTGCCGACTGGGGACTCACATCTCCCACCCTGAGGAGCTCGAGAAGTGGGTCCCGGTTGTCGGCTTCTGAAGGATCAGCTTCCCCCGGTTTGATCGGCTGCTCCCGAGTAAATCGGCTTCGGCTTCTCCCGGGTGAGGCGATCGGCATCGGCCTCTCCTGAGTCGGCTTCTTCAGTGTCTGAGAGCGCGGATGGTACGAGGAGCTCTCTCCCCTAGGCGTGAGGATGACACGATCGGACCAACTCTCCAACCACTCGCATTAATGACGAGGCGACAGGGCCTGTCGCCCCTGTTGCTTGCTCTGCCACGCGTGGACGTCTCATGATGGCCCCCCATGGACATGCGACAGTGCAGTCAGAAGACTTTTGACTTCGGCAGCGACGATGTGCTCCATCACATCCCGTCACATCCTCATGACTTTAGCCGCCTGCAGCAGACCAACTCCGGCATGGGCGTAGCAGGCGGATGTGTGCAACAGGAGAACTCACCAGAAAATCTTTCTCCGTGTATTGGCACTGTGGACTCCCCTTGACCTATAAAAGGAGGATCCATGCCACAGGCTCGGGGGGCGATGGACACAACCCAGATTGCTTAGACAAGGACAGAGACTTCGAGAGGATAGCTTCCAGAGAGAGCTTCCCAGGGCCCGAGCACCCCGGGAAGAACCGACTGTAACAACAATCCACATCCGTTTATCTCCACATAGCAAACCACACACAGGAGTAGGGTATTATGACTCCGTGCGGCCCGAACCTGTCTACTTCCTCCTGTCTTTCTTGTGTGCCGATCCATCCATCGAACCATCCTTCTTCCACCGGACGTCGCAGTCGCCTGAGAACCACTCCCCTGGCTGAACCTCAAAGGGGGGTCACCAAACTTCCCGCCGTCAGAGTTTCATCCTCTGACAGCTGGCGCACCAGGTAGGGGGAGTTTCCTTTTCAGGTGACACGCCGGCGTCCCAAACACTGGCGCACTCCATGGCAGGAGGCCATCGTCCGCGTCACTCAGACAAGGAGTCCGGCGGCTTCACCTCGCCGAGCGACGCTAGCCCTATGGCGTGCCCACCACACTTCCCCTCCTCGTCCTCCTGGGGACGTGCGGCGCGTGCCCTGCGGGCCGAGTTCGCCCAGCAGCGGCCTGGTTGTGCGGCCTCGGCACCTTCCCTTGCGGAGGGAGCCGGCAAGTGGCCCGCCGGGTTTGCCGCGGCCTCATCCATGAGGCACGAACAGGCGCGCCGCCACCTTGACTTCCCGTCCGCGTCGCCGCAGGGAGCCCTCCTAGCGGCGGAAGCCCTCCTATGCCACCCTCCGACATTTACCGGGGACGGAGGCCGGGAGCGGCCGTGGCTTAGCGAGGTTGCTAACCTTGTGGGCGCGGCCCATCGCCAGGTCACCGCCGACAGCAGTGCAGGGGCTGGGAGCGCCGACCGCGCGACTTCTAGCGCGAGCCGGTCCACCCCCCCGAAGCGGAACCAAGCCCTGGGCGCGGCGCCTCGCGCCACGCCCGGGGCCAAGAATGGCCTGGGCGACCTTCGCCACCGCCTGAACCGGATGCAGTCCCACCAGGACGCCCGGGTCACTTTGGAGCGACAGCGCGAACGGCGCGCGGATGCTGCCACGCGTCTCGAGGCCCAGGCCTTCGGCTCCAACTCCCCGACTGGAAACCGTCGTCCATCGCCCGAGCCCATTCAGCACGGCTCGGGTTGCCTGGCGCTCTCCCTAGGCCTCCGGCAGGTGCGCTGGCCGGCCTGGTTCCGGCCCAGCTTGCCGGAGAAGTATGACGGCTCCGTCGACCCCACGGAGTTCCTGCAGATATACACCACCGCCATCCAGGCGGCCGGCGGCGATGAGAAGGTGATGGCGAACTACTTCCTAGTCGCTCTCAAGGCCCAGGCTCGCTCCTGGATGATGAACCTCCCCGAGGGGTCGATCTACTCATGGGAGAACCTCTGCCACCAGTTCGTGGCGAACTTCCAGGGCACTTTCCCGCGCCCTGGGACCGAGGCGGACCTCCACGCCCTGCGTCAGGGTAGGGACAAGTCGCTGAGGCATTTTCTGCAGTGCTTCAGCCAGGTCCGTAACACTATCCCCCACATCGCTCCTCACGCGGTCATCCACGCTTTTCGCTCGGGCTTGCGCGACAAGGGCATGCTCAAAAAGCTGGGCACCCACAACGTCCAGACCACGGCTGAGCTGTTCAGCCTCGCCGACCTCTGCGCCCGCAAGGAGGAGGCCCGGGCGTGGAACAGGCCATGCCCTGTGGCCCCTAACGAGGGCCCTAAAGAGGACAGTGGTGAGTGCTCACACTCTGCGTCGCGTCAGGACAGGAGGAAGCGCCAGAAGGCTAGGGCGGCCACCAAGCCCTTCGCCCTGGCTGTTGCGGGCACCCCCGGGCCGACAACGCCTGAGGGGACGACATCAGCAGCAGGTGGCAAAGGCCCGCTCGTGCGCCGGTGGCCCGGAGGTGGTGCACCGTCCACGAGACGGATTCCCACGACCTCACGGAATGCCGTGGTGTCCAGAACTTGGCCGAGCAGGTCAAGAAGCTCCAGCAGGAGCGGTAGCAGGCCAAGCCCGATCGAGGTGGATCGAACGGTCCGATTCCTCGCCGGACGGTCCGATCGTAGGGACTCGGACGGTCCGATCCCTCGCTGGACGGTCCGATTCCCGCTGTCGATCTGGAACAACAGTACAGGGCGCGACCACTGGGACAACATCGCCCCGGTGAGAGCGGGTCTCGGGAAGACGTGCCGATTCATACCATATCTCCGTCGGGGCCCCCGGGACCCGGGCACGTATCCAGAACATCCGAGCCAGGGCCAAGGGTCCCGGGACCATGTCCCGGGGTCCACGGCCCGTGCCCGGCTCTAGGGAGCCCGAACCCAGGCCGCCTCGCCAAGGCGAGTGCGAGTCTTGGACGTGGCACCCGGAACAACCAAGCCCGGGCCTCCGGATCCCGGCATATATCAAACCACATTTCAGCTTGGCCCCTCGGGTCCTGGGGCCCCTTGCCCGATAAGGGCGTGGCCCGGGATCCGCCTGCTGGGCCCGGCACCGTGGAGCCTGAAACAGGGCAGCGTCGCCAAGGCGAGTGCGGGCCTAGGAACGTGGTGCCCGGGATGACTTCAATATTCTCACAAACGTATGCGGCGCGGTAACCCGGACAGCACCGCCCTGGCGAGAGCAGGTCCGGGGAGCTCATCCCGATTCAGTCCACATTCCAGCTCGGCCCCCCGGGTCCCGGGGCCCCTCGCCCGATAAGGGCGTGGCCCGGGATCCGCCTGTTGGGCCTGGCACCGTGGAGCCCGAACCAGGGCAGCCTCGCCAAGACGAGTACGGGCCTAGGAACGTGGCGCCCGGGACAACCTCAACATTTTCATAACCAGATGGGGACCGATAACCCGGGCGGCTTCGCCGAGGCGAGAGCGAGTCTAGGAAGGTCGTCCCGACACCTCCCATATCCAAGCCCGGGCCTCCGGATCCTGGCATATATCAAACCACATTCGAGACGGGGCCCCGGGGCCCCGGGCCTCTATGTGCTCCCGCCGCGAAGAGCTCGCTCCCGGGGGAGTTGAGCCCGGGCCACCAGCCCCCGTCGGGCCAGGATCAGGAAGCTCGCAACAAAAGCAGGTGTACTTCATCAGCCATGCTACACCGCGTCAAATCGTCACCAACAACGGAACGCAGTTCACAAGCAAGCTCTCCGGTGAGTACTGCTCCGACGTCGGCATCAGGCTCTGCTTCGTTCCCCCGCCCACCCTGCGAGCAATAGGCAGGCTGAGCAAGCGAACGCGGAGATCCTGTGAGGCCTCAAGACAAGGTCCTACAGCGACCTCAAAAATCATGGCGTCAAGTGGATCGACGAGCTCCCAGCGGTCCTGGGGGCGAATCATACCACACCAAGCCGGGCGACCGGGGAGACCCCATTTCTTCCTGGTGTACGGCGCCGAAGCCGTTCTGCCATCAGAACTCACCTTCAGCTCTCCCCGGGAACAGCGCTACAGCGACGACATCAACCACGACAACATGCAGCTCGACGACCACGACTTCCTCGAGGAACGAAGGCGGCGCGCCCCGCTCCGCGTCACTCGTAACCAGCAAGGCCTCAAGCGCTATCCTTAGCGTAAGGTTCGGGCCCGATCACTTCGGGTTGGGGGGTTGGTTCTCCGCCGTGTCCTTACACGTGCTGGAAAGAAATAAACCTTCCCCCTGTGGGAAGGCCCCTTCCTGATGATCGGTGTTCCCCGACCGGGCTCGGTAAGCCTGGGAGCATCTTCACAAATCTTTTCTGTAAATACATCCTATAAGTGGCGGTGTGCCCGGGCCAGCGCCGGATTTCTCCAAATCTCAGCGCTGGCCGAGGCCCCCTTGTGTATACGCTTTCATATAAACGGCATTTTTAATATCCTTCCCGGTGTCGTCCCTTTCGTCTTTTTCCGTGTGTTGCGTTCGTGGCAGTCTCATCCCTTGGGGGCATATTCTGGCCGCGCCCGTGCGACGGTTGGGGTTTGCGCATTATCATCAGTTCTCTACCGACGAGCTACCGTGTCCCGGGCTAACCCCGGGGCGCTGTCGAGCTCGTGGGACCGTGGTGACACCCCTCTGTGTGGTGCCCTGGGTCCCAGCGGCTCCGGTGCCCCCGATGGCTAGCCTCGGGATTGGTTCTTTCCGGAGGTAGGGGGCGAAATGCATATGCATAATCTTTTCCTCCGCACGGTCGCGACTGTGAGGACGCCTTCGGGAGGTGGTCGACGCCACGATTCGTAGCATGGAATGGACAAGGGAACGAGCCAAATACTCTCACAATTCACCGTGTGCAGATTAGACCAATTCCCGGCAGGATTAGGCAGGCTTCCCGAACCTCGACGCGGGCTGCGGAGCCTGGCCTGGCTAGCTCCTCCCCGGCCACCGCCGAGGGGCCGGATGCTCCGCTGCCTGGCGACCCCATGCCCGGTCAAGTCCGTTCCCGCGGCCTCGCCGCGCTCCCTGGGCCAATGGCGCCCGGGGGCACGGAGGGCCCCCGGACCCGGAAGACGGGAGGGGTCGAGCCTACGGACTAAACCATTTCCGTAAGGCTCACGCTCGGTCGCCCGCGGCCCCTTGGTGCTAGGCTCTCAGGGACCTGGGCGCTATGGCGGATCACGGCGGGTCGGCCCGATACTCGGCGTTCCCAGGGGCGAGCAACGCTCCCGGCCCCGGGATTGCGCCCGCGGAGCCATACCGCCCTTTGCAACTTCCAGATACGTAACCTTATCCGACTTTACATATTGCTCAATTTGTATTTCTTCCCTCGTTTGTATGGCCAGCCTAGATTCCCGGGGCGGGCCGCGGTGCCCGGCCTGGCTAGCTCCTCCCCGGCCACCGCCGGGGCGCCGGGTGCTTCGCTGCCTGGCAACCCCGTGCCCGGTCAGGGTCAGTTCCCAAGGGGCTCCCGGCGAGTCAAAAGACTGTTCTCGCGGCCTCGCTGTGCTCCCTGGGCCAACGGCGCCCGGGGGCACGGAGGGCCCCCGGATCCGAAAGACGGAAGGGGCCAAACCTACGGACTTCGTCGCTCCGCAAGACTCGCGTCCGGATGCTCGCGGCCCCGGGGACCGAGCTCCCGGGGCAGGCGGCTGCACCAGGGCCCGGACAGGGGCCTCAGGCACTACGGCTGTTCGTGGCTCCTGGCGCTCGCTGTCGGATGGCGCCCGGTACTTAGCGCTCCCGGACACGGGGCCCCAAATACAAGCAACCTCCGAACAACACAATAAACCAAGGTACGAAAATATAAACATGATCATATACATATGGAAATGTCTCTCTTTGTACAAAACAGGCAAAATCGGAGTGCAAGCACGAGCGAGGCCCGGAGATGTCATCGCACGGGGGGAGGTCACCGGTGTACTTGAGACCGGACCCCGGGCGGTGTCAGAAGGGGAGCGCTCGGGGGCATGGAGGGCCCCTGGGCCCCAAAGGCGGCCGCGGATGGTGTCAGAAGGAAATCTACGTCTCCCTCGGACTTCTCGTCAGGCGTTAGCCCCACGAGGTGCTCGCCCCGCTCGAAGAACCCTGCCACCGTTGCTGCGGTGTCGGCGACGGCCCCGAAGCCGGCCGCGCACTTCCGGGAGGCCTCGGCCTCCTGCTCCGTCTCCACCAACCAGGACTCGGCGGCCTCCACCGACACCTTGCACACGGTGATCTCACGCTTCCGGGCCGCGAGCCCGGCCTCTCGGGCCCAGACGCGATCTTCCCGGAGAGGATATTTCCATCTCCCGCGCCTCCATCTCCGACCGGGCGAGGGAGGCCTAGTCAGCGGAGGACTTGGCGGCAACCTCCAGTTGGACGCCGCGCCCCTCTCCCGCCTCAATGTCCAGCTGGCGGGTCGCCACGAAGATCTCGGTGGCGACTGTACGGGCGGTGAGCTGCTGCATCGCCTTCGCGATCGCTGCTCGCCTGCTCTCGAGATCCGCCCGGGCCCCGGGCGGACTCCAGCCGGTCTCGACAAGCTACCGCCTGCACTCGGCTGGCGGCGATCGCCATCTGCTCCATCACGGAATGTAGCATCGCGTGTCCGTGCGCCACTCCTGTTCGTCAAGCAGCAAAAACTACCAGGGCCCGCTCCCTCCTCGTGGGAGATGGCTGGGCCCAGGCATTCCCCTCTTCTTCGGCAGCGGGGACATCAGACAGTCCCATGACGGCCCGCTCCGGCGTGGCCGCCGTGGCCTCCATGCTCAATACCACACATGCGGTAACCGCAATAGCGGCCTCGGTCCACCCGGGGTCCGCGCAGCTCCAGGAAGTGGTGGCCAGGACAACGGCCGCCGAGGCAACCTTCTTCGCCTTTTTGGCCACCAGCAATCCCAGACGCCGAAGAAGCAGAAGGCCCGGCTTGTTCTTCGGACTGGAATGGAGCCCTTTTCTCGCGCGACCTCGCGAACCACCACGGCTTCCTCAACGCTTCATTCCATGTTTCCAGCCCGGGCCCCCAGGTCCCGGGCACATATCCACCATATTTCCGGCCCAGGCCCCGGGCACATATCTACCACATTACAGCCGGGGCCCTGGGTCCCGGGCCCGTATTTGTTCCCGAGCACATATCCAGTCTGGGCAACAAGTCGTCAATCTCCACCAGTTCATGGCGAACCAAGTGCACCCCGCGTCCCCTCGTTTCTTCAAGACGTGGCCCTGTTCCTGCCCGGGGCTGATCCCGGCCAAGCAACAGGGCCAGGGGCCACTGTCGGCGAAATGGGACAGGGGGTCCCACATGCCCTGGGGACGCATGGGTCTTCGGCCACGTCAGCTCCTTGGGGCCCACAATCTATACCAGTGACGGCCGGGTACGGCTGTTACCCGCCAAGTACCCGGGGCCCAAGCATTGCCCGGGCCCGGGAGCGGAGTCCCCAGGCACCTCGCGTCCGTGCCCACATTCACCTCGGGCTCCTGGGCCCGAGGACATTCCCGGTCTCCGGGGCTCACAGGTCGGCCTTGGGGTGCACCAGGGTGTTCCCGGGCCTCGGGTCTCGCCCCCGGTCCCGGGAACCACGGACTCAGCACCCGGACCCGGGTGCCGACTGCCTCGGTCCTGGGTCCCGGGTGCCGACTGCCTCGGTCCCGGGTCCCGGGTGCCGACTGGGGACTCACATCTCCCGCCCCGAGGAGCTCGGGAAGTGGGTCCCGGTTGATCGGCTTCTGAAGGATCGGCTTCCCCCGGTTTGATCGGCTGCTCCCGAGTAAATTGGCTTCGGCTTCTCCCGGGTGAGGCGATCGGCATCGGCCTCTCCTGAGTCGGCTTCTTCAGTGTCTGAGAGCGCGGATGGTATGAGGAGCTCTCTCCCCCGGGCACGAGGATGACACGATTGGACCAACTCTCCAACCACTCGGATTAATGACGAGGCGACAGGGCCTGTCGCCCCTGTCGCCTGCTCTGCCACGCGTGGACATCTCATGATGGCCCCCTGTGGACACGCGACAGTGCAGTCAGAAGACTTTTGACTTCGGCAGCGACGACGTGCTCCGTCACATCCTCACGACTTTAGCCGCCTGCAGCAGACCAACTCTGGCATGGGCGTAGCAGGCGGACGTGTGCAACAGGAGAACTCACCAGAAAATCTTTCTCCGTATACTGGCACTGTGGACTCCCCTTGACCTATAAAAGGAAGATCCATGCCACAGGCTCGGGGGGCGACGGACACAACCCAGATTGCTTAGACAAGGACAGAGACTTCGATAGGATAGCTTCCAGAGAGAGCTTCCCAGGGCCCGAGCACCCCGGGAAGAACCGACTGTAACAACAATCCACATCCGTTCATCTCCACATAGCAAACCACACATAGGAGTAGGGTATTACGCCTCCGTGCGGCCCGAACCTGTCTACTTCCTCCTGTCTTTCTTGTGTGCCGATCCATCCATCGAACCATCCTTCTTCCACCGAACGTCGCAGTCGCCTGAGAACCACTCCCCTGGCCAAACCTCAAAGGGGGGTCACCAGACTTCCCGCCGTCAGTGTTTCATCCTTCGACAGAGTCCTACTTTATCTCCAATTGTTGGGGCCGGCCCACCCTTTGTCGGAGTGGCTGTAATTGCCTTCCTTGAGGTACCCGGGACCCATGGCCTCTATAGTAGCCCCTGAGACCTTCATAGTTGAGTCATAGCTGATGCCAAGTGCTCATCCTCCACGGTGAAGAATTCCCAAGTGCATTGCTCCTGAGTACTCATTGTCCGTGTGCTTTTTCTCCCGAGTCCTGCTTCATGTCAGTTGGCAATGAGGCTATGAAGGGCTTCATGGAAAATTTTGAATAGCGTGTGCCGAATAGGAGCACCTATTAGGTGTAGCCCCTAACTTTGTGCTTAATTGAGAAACAATTAAACATAAAGTCAAAGATATTTAACCTTTAAGTCTTTCCCGAGTAATATGTTTCTTAGGAATTGGACTCTTCAGCCAACGATTGACTAGAATTTTGCTCATGGCAATTTGGCTAAGCATGTAAGCCGTGTATCACTATGGACCGAAGTCCAATGCGTGATGAGGTGTACTTGAGAGATACCTATATCCCCAATTTTAATGGAGACAAGCTATTGATCCTTATAAGGATATATCCTCAATACCTTAAAATAATCAAGATACCCGAATGTATACACTCGGCCATAGGCTTTGCATGAAGTGTATCTGATTATTTAATCGGTTCTAGTAAAATAGCACCTGCATCGCGATTTTAACACGACTAGAGGGTGACCCAATAGGCCATGCTATTTAAGAACTCATATCTTTGGCCTACTACCGAATAGGTCGGTCCAAACGGACCTACCCAACGCAGCCCTTTAAAATTTGAAGATTTTGATCATTGCTCAATATGCCCATTGCTCGGGGGTATGCCACCAAAGCGTAGCAGATTTTGATGCCGAAATCGTCGTAGAAATCTTTCAATATGCCACCCATGAACTAAGTGTGTTGCCCATAATTATGTGATTGAGGACTCCAAATTTGTAGATTATACTTAGTATGCGTTGCCCATATGATAGTCTGCAACTCCTGTGCCGATATGTGAGTTTGCCAAACGAAAAATCGACATCCCTTGTATGACAGGACAAGTGCTTCAGCGTTGGTAACCGCAATCGGCCAGAGGAATCCTTGTCTACAAGCCTTTCCGACTTATGTTCTGGATGCAGTATGATTGCCACAGATGCCTAAGTGGATAGATTGCAGGATCTGCTTCCCCTCCTCAGGTGTGACATAGTGCATGAGAACTCTTGATGCGTGTTGATGATATAGGTCTTCTTTGATTATGATAAAGCTTTTGCTCCGTCACTAGACTTACTCGGCTTCGTTGTGATCTTTAGGATGTTCGTCTTCTAGTAGGAATTGAATGATTGGGATCTTCCAGTCTTGAATAATGATGAGCACCGCCGTAGATTCCGGGTTTAGTGCAGCCTCCGATTGTATGGGTTCTGGCTTCTTCTTGACTGAGAGATTCTGTAATGGTTTCTTTCCTTGTTTTGGCCAAATAGGTATCCGAATGCTGCGCTAGCACAGGATTTGCCTAGCGACCCTCTTCGTGCATACCCAACCTGGCAAAATTGTAGCCGAATAAGGTACCCAAACCTCGCATTAGCATAGGATTTGGCTGGCGACCCTCATAAGGCGTACCCTACCCAACAGAGTTGTGGCCAAATAAGGTACTCGAACCTCGCATTAGCATAGGATTCAGCTAGTGACCCTCATGGAGCGTACCCTACCCAGCAGTGTGGTACCCGAGCCCCGACTGGTGCCAGAGGTTGGTTATTAACCCCCATGGGGCGTACCAAGGTAAAGGTGACATCTGTGTCCCGACTGGTGCAAGTACTCGGTCAGTAACCCTCATGGAGCATTCAAAGTGATTCTTGAAGCGTCACACTCCAAGTGTATCATGGCAGACTGGTCCAGCCCCCCGAGCGTAGGTGATAGGCTCGTAGCCATGAGTTCCTATTACACGTATCTGGAACTGGCCCTGCAATATAAACATATCGGATGAGTAGCATCTGATGAAGAAAACAATCACCCAAAGAAAATTTATGTATTTTACAATAGATGTAAATATGTGTTAATCTTCTTATTGATATTAATTTCCCCGAGTAGTTGAACCCTTATGTTTAAACACTATGCCTGACTAGTCATAGTCCCCGAGCGTCGGGAGTCAGCTCATGGCTCTTTCCCAGACACGCGTTTTGGGTGACTTGAGTTCGCCTTTCATAGAGCAAAGCTTCACGGATCGGAATTTATGCTACTCGAGTACTTTTGCAATCAATAAGAGCAAAAACAGAAAATGCGTAGTATGTACACCTATTAGGTATAAGCGGCTACGGCATTGGCGAGGCCGAGTGAAGAATTGACGATCTCATCTCCTTAGATCTAATCCCAGCTGGCGCTAAGCCGTATCCAAGTCAAACCATAAGGAAGTGAGTTGCCTCCTAGCCCATTTAGATGGGAATATCATATAAAGGAGGAAATATGTATCAGAAAATGACTTAGCTATTCGATATTGCACAAGTTGGGAGTGGGGATGCCATCCTTGCATTTGAGCTTTTGAGCCCCTGAGCATGTTACTTGTTGTTCTAATAATCTTCGGTTCTAGGAGGTTGAGGATGGTTGTGATCGACTGCCACAATGAGGCCCTCAGATTTCCGCTTGCGGTTCCTAGACATGGATAGGGCCGCGTCGTCCGTCTCCTGTCTATCCTTTTGTTGGGGCTTGTCGTTGAGTACCTCAGTCACTGCGTTAGCTGAATCAGCACATTTATTGGCCATCTCGAAGAGAGCTTTGACGGAGTTGGGTGGCTTCTGAGTGAACTTGGCGATGAACAGCGCGTCTCTGACTCCCTTGTGGAAGGCGGCGATGACCACCTCATCCTTGATCTTGGGGATAAAATTCCTTTTTTTGGAAAAGCACTTGATGAAGTCCTAGAGAGACTCGTTTTTTCTCTGATGACACTGGTATATATCATACTCAAATGCTGGCCTTTGGTATGTCCCTTGGAGATTGGCCACGAAGAGCTCACGGAGTCCCCCCTAGGAGCCAATAGACCCTTTGGGAAGCCCCATTAACCACATCCGTGCCAAGTCAAATAGGGCAACAAGGAGATAGTTCACCATGGCTGTATGGTCGCCTCCAACTACTCGGATCGCCAAGGTGTACACTGTCAGCCAGGATTCTGGGTTGGTCTTGCCGTTGTACTTTGCTATGCCAGTTGGTTTGAAGCCTATGGGCTAGTCAACTTGTTGTAGCTCATGCGAGAAGGCTGGAACACCATCATCTGAGTAGGGTGAGCGATGTGGGCCTTGGCTCCGACTGCGACGGTGAAAACGCTCGTGGTGGAGGCTGAACTAGTCATGTTCATCTTCTAGTCGGTGGTGTTCATCTTCTTCGTGTTCTTGGCATCGAGCATTGATGTCGTGGCAGAGATCTCGCCGTAGTCGTTCTCGGACATCACGGTTATCCCGGCACCCGTCGTGTTGATACCACTATTGATCATCATTGTGGTGACCTTGTGATGCATGGTTGGACTCCGAGTGGTGTTGATCAGAGCCCGCCGCTCAGCGTCGCCTTGTGGTTGATGAAGTTGCCGCATCTGAAGGTGTCCTGTTGGTAGGGAAGAACGTATCTCCAAACTGTTGCTACTATCGACACACTGCAGCAGTGATCATTGCTTTGATCCTTGCGATAGTCGGGGTGGCCTGATGATCGGGCCCGAGATGCAAGGTGTCCAATAGTGTGGCAGCGGCCACGACATTCTGCTGTGGGGTCACGAAGACGTCGTGGTTACCCACTCGGGTTTGGAGGATCTCCTGTTGAGCTGTTCACCCAGCCTTGCATAAATTGTCATTACGGGCGTCATGCATCCTCCTCTTGTTGCTTGCGCAGTCGGTGAGCTTCCTCCTCTTGCTGGTCATGTAGTCGGTGTGCGTCTTGCCCTAGGGTTGACCCCTTTGATGCCATGAACACTTCGCGTGGTGGAGAGAAGCTTCCTGAGCTGCTGTCCGACTATGAGTCACACTCAGAGTAGTTCAGGCGGGTCATCACAACTCCAGCCTCCCTAGATCCGATCTCGAGCAGCTCTGAGCCGTATCCGAGTCGAATTCCAAGGGATTGGTTCTGCCGCATCGGACTTAGATTGAAGATATCCGCAGCATTGCTGAGTCCGAATGGGAGATTGACGATCTCATTCTCCACTAGCCCGTTCTCGGCCAGCTCAAGGCCAAGTCCGAGCCGAACATCAGGAAAACGAGTTGTCCCTAGACTTATAGGTCTTGGAAATCACCGCAGCAAGTCACCGAAGATGGCGGCGGTGTTGAGTTAGCTGACCTACGCGAAGTTGGCCAGATTCCTGGCCGACCGGGTTGAATCCGAGTCGGTCAGGTTGAGGTTGCCGAGTTTGTCGACAATGAAGTCGAGGCTCCCGAAGCTGATCGCTTGTTCGGGGTTGAACTTGACGCCATCGAGTCAGGTGGTTGGATCCATTAGGCATGATGACGATGATATCAACAAAGCCCCCTACCTGGTGCACCAATTGTCAATGTTTTATATTGGCAATAATTATATGGGGCTATTCATCGGACCTAAACTCGATGGACTTCGAAAGACAAGACGATTTATACTGGTTTAGGCCCTCGGTATGAGGTAATACCCTACTTCCAGTTGTGGTGTATTGCTTTCGCTGTATTTTCTAGTGAGATTGTCATCAGCCCTAGGGGGCTCCCTACCCCTTCTTATATACTGGAGGGATGAGGGTTACAAGGTAGGAAACCCAGTCGGATACGACCAAGGGCTTTCCTACATAGTGTATCCGGCTAGGACTATATCCCTTTCCTTGTCATGCAAGGTAATATGCAGCCAAGTCCTACTCTATCTCCAATTGTAGGGCCGGCCCACCCTATCACACCTTGAATTTCCCCCTTAAATATAGCCACACAAAATATACCTAAGAAAATATCCCAAGAAAAATAATTTAAATTGGCCAAATGAATTAATTAAATGTGAAAATGCAAAATATAAATTATCATGGCTGGGAATATTTTTCTTATGTTCCTCTTTCCAAAATACATTAACAGGATTTTTATTGGAATTTTTAGAGCACTGGAAGTATTTTTAATAAATCAAAAACCCTTATCGGAATTAAAAGAGCACTGGAAATCCTCTTTCCTTTCTTTTCTCTCTTTTTCCTTTTTCTTTTCTTTTCCCTCCCACTGGGCCGCTGCCCCAGAACTGTGCCAACCTGCTTGCGCGGCCAACATGCCGCACGTCCCTCACCCTCTCCCACCACCAGCCAGGCCCCACCTATCAGCCGCTCTCCCCGTGTCGATCCCCTCAGCCCTCTCGCTGACATGTGGGCCCGGGGCCCCACATGTCAGCTTTGTCCTCAACCTCTGGCCGACTCGGCCGGAGGGGATCGAGCTGCCCTGTCCGTCAGATTATGCCGTTCCCACTCCCCTGCGTCTTGACCCTTGATTCAAACCACGCAGGCCGAGTCCCCGCCCGTTTCCCCCCACCTTCTCCGCCCCTCTTGCCCACGACCGTGGTTGAATCGTGCCCACTAGCCACCGTGGCCGCTGTCCTCAATCCCATGAAAGTTGGCCACGTACTCCCCCAACCAAGTATATAAAGACCCTCCCCATGCTCCACTCTCATTTTCCCCTCAGTTGCATATGCCTGCCAAGTACCCAAACTTCCTCCGCGCCGAGCTCCCGAATTGCCACCGCACTCCGCCGACTACAGTCGCATGTCGACACCGCTACAGCTGTTGCTGACTACCGCGCTCGCACCCGCTAGCTTTGGTGCACCCCGCTGCATCATGTCCGGCAGTCGGCCGCCTCGGATTCCCACCGGAACTCCATCCTCTCTGTCATCCCCTTTCAGTAAGCCTCTCCGCCGGCAGTCGGCCGCGGTTTTCTATCGACCCACTCGGTCTTTTTCTCTCCTAACACATTCAGCACCTTTGCCAGGACCTTCCACACCTCGTTTCCATCTCCATCATCGCTTAGAGCTGTCGGAACCCAGTCGGCATCGGCATCCCAAACCTCGGCCACCGCCAACCCCCTCCATTCGCCGTCGTTCACCGCACTCCAGTCGCCGTGAGCCCTCAGTGAGCACTTGGCCACATTCCTCATCTCCTCCTCCGCTCGCCGTTGCACTCCGCCGTGTCAGATGGTCACCGGCGGTGACCATCGGGCCATGTGAGCCATTGCCGCACCGTGCACGCTGGAGGGTCTCGTTCCCGACTAGGTCTGAGTCGTCCGATCTGTCTCGGCAGATCGGGGCCGCTCGTGTACCTATGTCCGCGGTCGCCGCACGTGCGTGGACTGCGTCCACCGTGCACCATCCTCTTATGTGCCACTGACCCATGGGTCCCGCCTGTCGGTGCGGGCTCCTCGTGGTCCGCTGACACATTAATTCCTTTGATTGCGCAATAAATCGGTTAATAATTGATTTTGTATAGGAAATCACAATGAAACTTCTAAAATTCATAACTAATTCATTTGAGCTCTGATTAATTCCATTCAAATTTCATTAAATTCAGAAAAATGCCAAGAATCCATTAAAAATACTTTCAGCCCATGTTTCCCTGTCCACATGTAATGTTTTTGATTGTTTGTGTGTTGTTTGCTATAGAATCCAACGCCGTCAACCCTCCCATGTATTATGAGGTCATAGCCGAGTACGTCGAGCCGAAGCAAGGCAAGTCACACTGTAATCTTAATCATTTTGCACCTACTTTTTGCTAAAATGTTTTGTTTATTACAATAAACATGTATGTTTTTATTATTTCATGTGGTATGGGTTATGACCTTTATATAGATAAAAATATGCCTTAGTTGTTGAACCTTGTTCCCTGTCACCTGGGTAACAACATGAGTAGAATGTTATTCTTCGGATGCTTAGCCATGCTTAGAAACTATTAGTTCACCTGGGAATTAATCATTATCATTTACATTCATGGTTCGACTCTATGTCGAGAAATGCAACATTGGACCTATTACTATTTAATTACTAAAATTTGACCCAAATGGTGGGCTGTGGGTGCATGGTTATGTTGGTCGCACCCTTGGCAATTAAGGACTGATTCATGGGAACCCCTTGGGCAAGTACTCGTACTTTCCACAAGCCAGCGTGGGCAATGGCTGGGCTTGTAGCGTCTCTTCTCCCTCTCCTAGGCATTGATGGTGAGGATGGGCATGATGGAGTTGGGTCAGCCCGGGGTATGGTTGATCGGCTTCCGGATCCATTGTGGTGCAAGGGGGGTAGCTTGGCCGATGTGGGGTATCCTGGCAGCAGGTGCAACCTCAGTGTGGTGTGGATGGTTAGGGAGAGGTTGCGTGAACGGTCCTATCATAGCCTCTCACGGGGTGTCGTGGTGATACACCGGCACGCGGGAACGTGTGTGAGGATATGTCTTATGGGTACAGTTGTACACCTCTGATCAGAGCAAATCTATTCGAATAGCCGCACCCACGGATATGGGCGATTAGTCAAGACTCATTGTGATTAGTCACATCTTGTCGATGCTTTGCACCGGCAATAATACTATGGGGCTACTCGGCGACCTAGAATTCGGTGGATTGCAGAGGAACACAAGAGAATTATACTGGTTCAGGCCCTCGATGTGAGGTCATACCCTACGTCCAGTTGTGGTGTTATTCCTCTGAGGTGGTTTTGCGATCAATGATCTTGCCTGTCCTCATGGGGCACCCTGCCTCCCTTTATATACTAGGGGACAGGGGTACACAGTAAGGATCCCAGTCAGATACGACTAAGGGATTTCCTTCTTAGAGATAGAATCCTATCCGACTAAGACTATGTTTCCTTATTGTACAAGGCACAGCCTGCCGGGTGCTGTCTTATCTCTAATTACATGATCTGGCCTATCCTCTATCCGAGTGGCCCATGTGCTGGTAATGAGGTACCCGGGGCCCATGGCTCCCATAGTAGCCCCTGAGACCTTCATAGTTGAGTCACAGCTGATGCCGAGTGCTCATCCTCCACGGTGAAGGTTACCCGAGTGCGATACTCCCGAGTACTCTTTGTCAGAGTAAGTCTTCCCGAGTCCTGCTTCATGTCAGCTGGCAGCGAGGCTATGAAGGGCTTCATATAGATATATGAATAGTGTGCGCCGAATAGGCGCACCTATTAGGTGTAGCCCCCGACTTTGTGCTTAATTGTGAAGACAATTAAACATAAAGTCAAAGATCTTTAACCTGGAAGTCTTTCCCGAGTAGATTACTACTGGTATATGAGACTCTTCGGTATCATGTCAACCGGAATATAATTTATAGTCTTGCCGAGTAGGAGACTACTCGTATATAGGACTCTTCGACTTCATGTCGGTCAGAATATGAGTTTATAGTCTTTTCCGAGTGGCGTCCCACTCAAAAGCTAGACTCTTCCGCATCATGTCAGCAGGAATAAATATTTATAGTCTCTCCCGAGTAGTGCACTACTCGAAAGTTAGACTCTTCAGCGTCATGTCGGCTGGAATAATGTTGCTCATGGCAACTGATGGCCACGCAAGTAGGCCGAGTACCACTTTATGAAAATAAATTCATTACGTGGTCAGGTGTTCCCGAGAAAGATATCTGCATCCCCAATTTTAATGAAGACCAGCTTGTGATCCTTGTAAGGATATATCCTCGAGACCTGGTGGATAAAACAGATACCCAAACATATATGTTTAGTAGTAAGGCTTTCATGAAGCATATCTGTTTACCTCATCGGTTCCTGTGGGTAGCACCAGCGCTATAATTTCAACTCAGCCTGCGGGCGGCCCACATGGAGCATGCTACTGTAGGAACTCATTTCTTGTCGGCCCAATACCGACTGTGCAGGCCTGGGCCCATCTAGTCGGTACAGGCTATAAAAAGATGGGGAGAGAGAAAAAGATTCCGTCGTCTTCGCCAAATCAGCCAATCTCTTCGTCTTCCACCTTCGCGCCTAGCTTTTCGCCTCCCGCCCGGCTAGGGTTAGCAGCAGCCGTTCCCCACCCGAACTCGGGCGATTTCAATCCTCTTCATTTATTCCAAGCCCCCGATTTGCTTTCCCCCAAATCTCACCACCTCCAGTCATGCCGAAGGCGACGAATCCTGCGGGTGCGCCAGGGAGTTCTTGGCCGATCTCAGATTGTGGCTCGGTGAAGCTGAGACGGCTGGAGAGCGAGCTGAAGTTGCCCAGCCAAGAAGTGATCCGTTGGCGGTCGGCGAGGGATGAGTCGAGCCCCAACCCCCGGCCTGGTGAAACGGTAGTTTTCGCCTCTTTCTTTGATCGGGGCTTGTGTCTTCCGTCGTCTGATTTCTTCCGCCGCATCCTTGATTTCTACGGGCTGGAGTTGGTGCATTTAAATCCCAACTCAATCCTTCAGATCTCCATATTCGTTACTCTTTGCGAGTGCTTTCTGGGTGTTGAGCCCCATTTCATCCTCTTCTGACACTTGTTCCATGTCAAGCCCCAACCTTCCAAGAGTAATATCAGTGTGATTGGAGGGGTTGGTCTTCAACTGAGGAGCGATGGGAAGAAAACGTATATCGATTTGCCCTTGAAATCTTCTCTGAAGGGCTGGCACAAGGAGTGGTTTTATTGCACCGATCTGGCTCCTTCCTTGCGCCCGTTTACTGGTATGCCGCCGGCGGTGTTGCCAAGCTGGTCCTCGGAGCCAACCTTTGAAGAACTGGGCCAGGCACATATATTGCTGACGAAGATAGATGACCTCAAGAAGGCCGGCTTGACGGGGCCTTGGGTGGCTCGTCATTTTCTGACGAGGTGCGTCCAGCCGCTGAAGTTGAGAAGCGCCTTCGGCTGGGCCTTCAAAGGTAAACACGATCCCGACCGAGTGAGCAGCGAGACGGCGGACAAGGGGGCAGTGACCGATACCTTGTTTGGCTACTTCTCCGAAGGGGTGGTTGCCACCGAAGATGATAACCGCCGAGTTGCTGCCTATAGCTTCATCCGGCCACGGACCAAGGTAACCTTCTACCTTCTTCTGTGGTGAACGCCTGTGGAACGGTGATTGTTCAACCTTGCGTGATGGTATCTTGTCGACTTGCTTGTAGTGGCATGAGGAATTTGATGAAGACTCTCGTCCATTGTCGGCGGTCGCGTCGAAGAAGAGGCCGAGGAGTCCCTCTGCTGCCCAACCCAACTCTAAGAGAGCGGGGAAGAAGCCGATTTTATATCGGGGCGAAGGGGCCATGACAGCGCGCGCCGTGAGCGGCAACTTGAAAATAAAGGACACCGCTGCCACAACGCCCACGCGGTCGAGTCCCAGGCTGAGATCAGCAGGTTCGGGCCCAACGTTGCCGTGCTCGGTAGCAGCGCTACCAAGGGGCCGACTAGAGCAGAGGCCGCTTGGGGCGAAGGAAACTGAGCCAACCATACCAGAGTCGGGGCCGACTCGGGCTGATACGCCTCTGCCATCGATGACGTCGACCGGGCCGACTGCCGACGCTAGCGCTTCGCCGGGGGGCGGGCAGGCTGGCAGGAAGCTGAGGTTCTCGAAGAGGTGCGCTACTCCGGGTCTTCTGTAGTCGTTGTATGTTAGAATACAGTCCTGATGTCTTGCTTCGTCGTGCAGGAAGCGGGCCGATATCGATCTCAAAAAGGTCGACCCATCTGCTCCACTTGATGAGCCTGCCCCAGCCGAGCCAGCGGCGGCGAACACACCTGTTGAGCCGGTGGCCAGCCCAGTTGCTGAGACCGAGGTGGCTCCGACTACAGGGCCACCGCCGCCACCCGACCAAGGGGTGGCTGTTGAAACTGAGGCCCCAGCCCCCGAGGCACCGTACGTCGCGGGAGCGGGGGACGGAGCCCCTAAGCCGGTCCCCGAGGTCGTAGGGGAAGGCGGTGCCGAGGCCAGGACCCCGTCGCCATCGTGGTTATCGTCATCGCCATCGCCGCCGCTGCCGCCACCGCCGGAGATCCCACATCTGCCTCGGATCGAAGCTCCCCCACGTGTGATGCCTCGGACCTTCACGTGGACCACTCGCGACGGCACTATGAAAAGCTTCAGGCTTGATGAAGTCGTTGCAAGGAGAGAGCGCGAGAGCGTGCTTCGTGCCGCCATTAGCGGGTCCCAAGGGGTCACGGTATGATTCTTGTAGTAAAGCTCCAGCAATCTTCTTGTTTTGATGTTTGACTCTGTCGTCGGTTTGTTCCTTGTCCCGAGCAGAAGCTCGTCGACCGCAACGAGGCGATGACGGAGATCCTAGTCGAGATGGCTCCCCATCTCATGGAATTGCAACAACTCCGAGAACTGAAGGCCGAGATGGAGGCGCGTCACACGAGGAGGGAGGCCTGGCTGAAGAGCGGCGCCCATCAGCTCAGGGCGGAGACATGGGCCCTAGCCGAGAAGATCAGAGGTAAAATCCTCGAGTATATCTTCCCGACTGAACCGTTGATGTATTCATCCAACCACGTCGATCCCGACTGCTTGGTGGTGTCATGACTGCACGGTTGAGCTCTTGGCTAATCTGTGGTGCAGACCTCGAAGCGGAGTTAAAGACCCGAGCGGAGAGGGAGTCGCAGCTGAAGGAGGCTGAAGAAGCCAAGGCCGAGCTTGAAAGGGTCAAGGCCGACCTGACAAAGGCCAACACCGAGCTTGACCGGGAGAGGTCCGAGTTGGAGAAGGCCGTCGTCAAGCTCGGTAAGGAGAAGGCTGAACTGGAGAAGACCGTGGCCGGGTGGGAGGCCGACTACGAAAGTAAGTCCTCAACCCGACTGTGATCTCAGCCAATCCATTAGTCATCCTGTGTGTAGCCGAATCTGACAAGCTTACTTGCTGGCCGATCTGGGCAGGCATGAGAGCCAACGTCCGGGCCCAGTATCGGTTCTACACGGAGGAGATGAGGTTGATCAGGGAGTCACGGGAGGCCCTCGTCGGGTCCGTGAAAGGGCTCCTTGACCTCGTAGATCCCCGCCCGGTGGGGACCAGCTGTAGCAGAATTCCTCAAATAATGGGGCGTCTCGAGGACGCGCCGAGTGCCTTGAAAAGGTACTCAGACGAGCGGGTTGCCACCGGCGTGGCCCAGACCCTAGCAATGACCAAGTCCATCTACCCGAGAGCGGACATTGAGGCCATCGGGGAGGGATTTTTCGAGGAGACGACGCCCGAGGAAGCGCTGGAGCTGATCGCACAGGCGAAGCCGACTGCTGAAGCGATTACCTGAGACCTGGGTCTGTAAAGGCAATACATTTTGTAGTCGGTATATATATATGCTTTCATATACAATCATGCGTAAATATATGTGTCGTGCCGCCAAGCTTATTATTCGGTTATCATTAGCTTTACCCGACCATTTAGCATGCACCGAGTTAGTCTGGTAGAACTTGATAAAAAACGTTCGGAGCAAGATGCTATACTCGGGCGAACGCATCAGTCATGGTAGGGCTTCATAACCGGGGTGAAATAAGCTTGTATGTTATTGACAGAGCACATATATACATGCAGCCCCCGACTCACTACTCGGTTGGAATAAGCGGCGTAGTGGGTCAGAAAGACTGTACACATGGAAAATGTAAAACTCAGGTATAGAAAGGACGTAGCTGTTCTATGTTCCATGAGTTGGTGATGAGGACGCCGTCTTTGGTCTTCAGTCGGTAGGCGCCTGGCCGCGTGACCTCGGCTATAATGAACGGCCCTTCCCAGGTGGGGGATAATTTGTGCCTGTCCTTGGTGGTTTGTATCTTCCTTAGAACGAGATCCCCAACCAGAAAGGCGCGGCCACGGACATTGCGATTGTGGTAACGACGCAGGCCTTGAAGATACCTTGCCGACTGGATTGTTGCGGCGTCTCTTGCTTCTTCCAGCTGATCTAATTCGATCAGTCGGGTGTTGTTGGAATCATCTTTGGAGTAAGCCCGAACTCACGGGGAGCCGAACTGTATCTCTGTTGGTAGCATGGCCTCGGTGCCGTAGACCAGGAAGAAAGGGGATTGCCCTGTTGCCCGACTAACCGTGGTTCTGAGAGACCAGAGAACGGATGGTAGTTCTTGTACCCACCGACCCGCATATGGTTGTAATCGGTCGAATATCCTGGCCTTGATGCCTTGTAAGACCATACCGTTGGCTCGCTCAACCTGCCCATTGCTCCGCGGGTGTGCCACGGATGCATAGCAGATCTTGATGCCGAAATCGTCGCAGAAGTCTTGGAATACGCCCACCGCGAACTGAGTGCCGTTGTCGGTTATGATGCGGTTAGGGACCCCAAACCGGTATAGTATACTCAGGATGAAGTCCTTTGCTCGTGCCGCTGTGATTGTTGCAACGGGTTTAGCCTCAATCCACTTGGTGAATTTATCCACTGCAACGAATAGATGCGTGAACCCTCCTGGCGCTTTCTTGAATGGCCCGACCATGTCGAGCCCCCATACTGCGAATGGCCAGGAAATAGGGATAGTCTGGAGTTCCTGGGCGGGGAGATTTGTCTGTCTTGCGAAGAACTGGCAACTCTCGCACTTGCGAACGATGTCTTTGGCGTTTGTGACTGCGGTGGGCCAGAAGAATCCCTGCCGGTAAGCCTTTTCGACTAACGTCCTGGATGCAGTGTGGTTGCCACATATGTCCGAGTGGATTGAATGCAGGATCTGCTTGCCTTCCTCGGTGGAGACACAGGGCATGAGGACACCGGATGCGCTCCTTCGGTACAGGTCTTCTCCGACTAGCAGGAAGCTTTTGCTTCGACGCTTGATCTGCTCGGCTTGACTGCGATCTTCTGGGAGTTCATCGTCCAGGAGGAATTTGAGAACAGGACCCCTCCAGTCTTGACATATGTGCAGCACTTCGTCGGTGGTCGGGGTAGGCTCGCCTCCCGACTGCTCTTGTGCCGGTTTCTTCTTGACTGATGGCTCCATAAGTTGCTCGACAAAGATTCCAGTCGGAACTGCTTCTCGCTTGGATCCCATGTTTGCCAGCTCATCCGCCGCGTCGTTGTATTGACGCAGGACGTGCGTGATTTCCAGCCCGTCGAACTTGTTTTCCAACTTGCGAACCTCCTGACAGTATGCCGCCATTGTGTCGTCGAGACAGGTCCAGTCTTTCATGACTTGGTTGACCACGAGTTGGGAGTCTCCGCGCACAACCAGTCGACGTATGCCGAGTGATATGGCGATGCGGAGCCCGTGAACAAGTGCCTCATACTCGGCGACGTTGTGGGAAGCCGGGAAGTGGATTTGTAGTACGTACTTCAATTTTTCGCCAGTGGGGGATGTCAGTATGACTCCAGCCCCGGCACCGCCGATCCGTAGGGAACCGTCGAAGTACATTGCCCAGTACTCTAGCTTTGTTGTTGGTGTTGGGAGTTGAACTTCTGTCCACTCGGCCACAAAGTCGGCTAGAGCTTGAGATTTGATAGCTGTCCGTGGCTGAAAGGTGATGTCGAACGCCATCAGCTCGAGTGCCCATTTAGCGATACGGCCGGTGGCCTCGCGATTATGAAGGACATCCCCGAGTGGAAACGCTGTGACCACCGTGACTTGATGTGCTTGAAAGTAATGCACCAGCTTTCGGACTGTGAGGAGTAGGCCGTATAGCAGCTTCTGGACCTGCGGGTATCTCGTTTTGGAGTCGGCAAGGACCTCGCTGACGAAATAGATTGGCCGTTGTATTTTCTGAATGTGACCCTGTTCGGATCGCTCCACTACCAGCACCGTGCTGACTACCTGTGTTGTTGCCGCCAGATAAAGCATTAGTGGTTCCTGGGGCAGGGGTGACGCCAGCACGGGGGGTGATGTGAGGAATTCTTTGAAGTCTTCGAAGGCTCGCTGGGCTTCCAGAGTCCATTGAAAGGTGTCCGCCTTTTTGAGGAGCTTGAAGAAAGGCATGCCCCGTTCACCCAGTCGGGAGATAAACCGGGTGAGTGCCGCCATGTAGCCTGTCAGCTTCTGGACGTCTTTAAGGTTGGTCGGGGGCGCCATGTTCTTGATGGCGTTGACTTTCTCCGGGTTAGCCTCGATGCCGCGGTGTGAGACGATGAAGCCGAGTAACTTCCCAGACGGCACCCCGAAGGCGCACTTGTCCGGGTTCAACTTCATCTTGAATCTTCGAAGGTTTTGGAAGGTTTCTTCCAAGTCGGCAATGAGATCTTCTCTGGACTTGGTCTTGATCACCACGTCGTCGACGTAGGCTTCCACGTTGCGCCCGATCTGGGTGTGCAAACAACGCTAAATAGCATGTTGGTAAGTTGCGCCTGCGTTTTTGAGACCGAACGGCATTGTGATATAGCAATACGCTCCAAACGGCATGATGAAAGATGTTTTTAAACAGTCTTGTTCCCTCAGGCTAATTTGATGATATCCCGAGTAGCAGTCGAGAAAACTGAGTAGGTCGCACCCCGCCGTGGAGTCAACCACCTGATCTATCCTGGGAAGACCAAATGGGTCCTTGGGGCACGCTTTGTTGAGGTCAGTGTAGTCGATGCACATGCGCCATTTACCGTTTTTCTTCCGGACCAGAACTGGGTTTGCCAGCCAGTCCGGGTGGTAGACTTCCTTGATGAACCCGGCTGCGAGGAGCTTGGTAATTTCCTCCCGGATAGCGTCCTTGCGGTCTTGAGCGAAGCGCCGCAGCCGTTGCTTGACGGGCTTGGCGTCTGTCTTGACGTGTAGGGCGTGCTCGATCACCTCCCTTGGTAGCCCGGCATGTCGGATGGTTTCCACGCGAAGATATCTTTGTTGGCTTGGAGGAAGGTGACGAGCACGTCTTCCTATTTGGGGTCGAGTCCGGTCCCGACTAAGGCAGTCTTGGAGGGGTCGGAAGGGTCCAGGGGGATCTTCTTCGTGTCAGAGTCCGCTGAAATTCCCGACTTTGCTGCTTTTTTCGCCGGAACTGGATCTTGATCGACTTCAGGTGTAGCGGCTTGCCGGATGCTGTCGCGCCCGACTGCCGCTTCTTGTGTTTGAGCCAGTTCGCAGCTCTCCTTGTCGCAGGTGAAGGCTTGCTTAGCGTCGCTGCGGAGGGAGAGGACTCCTGCTGGCCCGGGCATCTTCAGCACCATGTACGTATAGTGCGGTATCGCCATGAATTTGGCGAGGGCCGGTCGTCCGAGTATCGCGTGATACGCGGTCTCGAAGTCGGCAACCTCGAAGCAGATGTTTTCTGTACGGAAGTTGTCCCGCGTGCCGAAGGTCACCGGCAAGGTTATCTGCCCGAGTGGGGTTGATGACAATCCGGGAATTATCCCATGGAAGGGCGCAGTGCTCGGCCGTAGTTCTGAACGAGGAATTCTCATCTCGTCCAAAGTCTTTGCGAACAGGATGTTGAGCGCACTGCCTCCGTCGATGAGGGTTTTCTTCAGCTTGATATTTTTGACGACCGAGTCCAGGACGAGTGGATATCGTCCCGGGTGGGAAATCCGATCTGGGTGATCTGCGCGATTGAAGGTGATGGCCGTTTCCGACCAGCGCAGGTATTGGGGGGTGTCGGCTGTGGAGACTGTGTTAATGTCCCGTGCTGATAGCTTCTGCTTGCGCTTGGATTCGTACGCGAGTGGCCCCCCGAAGATGTGGTTGAGTTCGGCTTGGGGGTCCTGGAAATCATCAGCCGGACCCGAGTCTGGTTTGTCCTTGTCCTTGTCGGCGCCAGACGATGAAGCTTGCTCGGAGGCGAACTTCTTGAGCATGTGGCAATCCTTGGCCGTGTGCTGGCCCTTGGGGTGAAAGGGGCAAGGCCCGCTCATGACTTTCTGATAGTCGTTGTTCCACTGGGGCCGTGACCGACCGCGCTCCATGTTGGCCACCTCGTTGTCCGACTTCCGCTTGCGGTTGCCAGGCTTGTTCTGAGACGGCTCGTTGTCGGCTTTCGCCTTGTTGTCTCTTTGTCGGGGCTCCTTCTTCTCGTCAAAGGCCTCAGCGACGGCTTCAGCCGAGTCGGCGTATTTGTTGGCCATGTCGAAGAGAGTCCGGACAGTGGATGGTGGCTTCCGAGTGAACTTCGCGATGAGCGGGGCGTCTTTTACTCCCTTGCGGAAGGCGGCGATGACGACCTCGTCTTTGATGCTTGGGATTTGATTGCGCTTCTCGGAAAACCTTTTGATGAATTCACGCAGAGACTCGTTCTTTTTCTGATGCAGCTGGTAAAGGTCGTGCTCGGAAGCCGGTCTCTCGTAGGTCCCCTGGAAGTTAGCGATGAACCGCTCCCTGAGTTGTCCCCAGCAACCGATCGACCGCCTTGGGAGGCCTGTCAGCCATGTCCTCGCCGAGTCGGCTAATGCGACTGGAAGGTAGTTAGCCATGGCTCTGCTGTCGCCCCCAGTAGCTTGAACTGCTAGGACGTAAACGGTGAGCCAGGACTCTGGGTTGGTCTTGCCATCGTACTTTTCGATTCCGGTAGGCTTAAAGCCGACTGGCCAGCGGACGTCCTGTAACTCCCGAGTAAAGGCTGGAATGCCTTCGTTATCGTGAGGACTTGGGCTTCGGTTTTGGCGGTGTAGCCGTTCGTAGTGGAGACCGAAGCGCTCGTGTTCATCCTCCAGTCGGCGGCGTTCATCCTCTTCGCGTTCTTCGCGCCGGGCCCTTAGGGTGTGGCGAAGATCGCGTTGTAATCGCATTCGGAAGTCTTGATTGGGTCGGCGGTCGTATTGGTGACGCTGCCGGTTGTCGTAGTTGGTATTGCCGAGCGTTGTTTGGCGGGACTCTTCGTGCTGCCGGGTGGAGCCGGCCGCCCGACGTCGCGCTGATGCAGATGACTCCGCCGCTGGAGAGCCCGTCCGATGGGTTGGTATGTGAGTGTTGCCTGACTGTTCTTGCTACTGGCAGGCGGCAGCAGTAATCATCGCCTTGATCTTGGCGATAGTTGGTGTGGCCTGATGATCCGGCCCCAGCTAGAGCGTGTCCAACAGAGTTGCGGCGGCCACGACGTTCTGTTGTGGCGTGACGAAGACGTCGTGGTCGCCGACTTTGGTTTGGAGGATCTGCTGCTGGGCGGCTCGCCCTGCCTGTCGAAGCCCGTCATTGCAAGCTTGTCGGTTGGCCTCCTCTTGTTGTTGTAGTCGGTGCACCTTGGAAGGTGGCGCTGAAGCCATGAAGATGTCGCGGGGGAGGAGGAAGCTTGCCAAGGTGGAGTCCGAGTTGGTACTCGAACCGCCATCCGACTTAGTATCAGACTCCGAGTAGTTTATCGGAGTTAGGACGACTCCGACCTCCCTAGATCCAATCTGAAATGGTTCATGACCGTGTCCAAACTGAATCGCTGGAGGTCGGGTCTGCTACGCGGGTTGTAGATGCACAGCGTCGCCGAATCCGTACGGGAGATTGACGATCTCTCCCCCTCTTGGCCTAACCCGCGCTGGCTCCTCGGCTGGCGAGATTGGATCTGCTTCAGCCAAGGAAAGATTGCCGAGTTGATCGGCGACGAAATCAAGACTCCCGAAGGTGATGGTGTCTCCATTGGAGAATTTGTTGCTCTTGACTCCGCTGATGGGATCCATCGAATCTGTTGATGAAGAATTCGCCGGTCCCCTACCTGGCGCGCCAACTGTCGATGCTTTGCACCGGCAATAATACTATGAGGCTACTCGGCGACCTGGAATTCGGTGGATTGCAGAGGAACACAAGAGAATTATACTGGTTCAGGCCCTCGATGTGAGGTAATACCCTACGTCCAGTTGTGGTGTTATTCCTCTGAGGTGGTTTTGCGATCAATGATCTTGCCTGTCCTCATGGGGCGCCCTGCCTCCCTTTATATACTAGGGGACAGGGGTACACGGTAAGGATCCCAGTCGGATACGACCAAGGGATTTCCTTCTTAGAGATAGAATCCTATCCGAGTAAGACTATGTTTCCTTATTGTACAAGGCACAGCCTGCCGGGTGCTGTCTTATCTCTAATTACATGATCTGGCCCATCCTCTATCCGAGTGGCCCATGTGCTGGTAATGAGGTACCCGGGGCCCATGGCTCCCACACATCTTACTTAATTAATTTGACTGAATGGAACCGGTGTGGTTCAAATGGCTTGTTGGGCCTAGTTAACATGGTGTAACCTTAATCAGTGGGGGATTAATATTGTTCAATTAATCAATTTTTTACCGTTTGTGAATTACTACTGTTTGAAGCTGCTTTTATGCAAATAAACCCCTAGCCTACCTTTGATTACCATGCATTGTGCATATTTGCAGGTGTGGTTTGTTGAGTACTGTGGGTGGTACTCAGTCTTGCTTCCTTTTCCCCCCTTGGTGATGGAGTACCTGTTCGATGAGGATCATCAAGAGGACTAGGCTGGCTCTGCCGTCAAGATGCTTGTGGAATGGAAGCTTTCGCTTGGCCAGATGTATATAGGCTTTATTTATCTTTACCGCTGCATTTATGTAGGACAAATTTTATTCTGTTTGTAAGACGCATTCTGTATGGCAACTTGGAATTATGTACCCTGGCTTTCCTGGATAGGGATTTAATACACATGAATGTTCAGAATTCTGGTTATGAATTGCTGGGCGTTACACACCCTCTGTCCTAGTGGCCGTAATTGCCTTCCTTGAGGTATCCGGGGCCCATGGCCTCCACATTAACCTTTTAGTCTTTTCCGAATGATAATCATTTGGAAAAACAATTCTTCAGCCGATAATGACCAAAAATTTGCTCATGGCAATTAGGCTAAATTTATAAGCCTTTAATCACTTTGGACTTAGGCCCAATGTGTGATGAGGTGTATTTAAGTGATATCTGCATCCCAATTTTATTGCAGACTAGCTATCGATCCTTATAAGGGCATATCCTCAATACCTTGAAATAATCAAGATACCCAAGTGCATTACACCTGACTGTCGGCTTAGCATGAAGCATCTCTGATTATTTAATAGGAATCTTGTAAAACAACACCTGCATCATGATTTTAACGTGACCAGCTGTCGGCCAAATAGGTGTGCCATTTAAGAAATCCTTTATTTTACGGCCCATGACTGAATATGCGAGCCCAAGCCCACACACCCAGCACAACCCTTTATATTCTGGAGAGAGAGGAAAGATTCCTCTTCTTCCTCCATTCGCATGCCCCTTCGCTTTCAATGCTCTTGTGCCTCTTTGTCCCCAAAGCTCTTGCGCCCTTTCGCCTTTAAGCTTTCTAGGGTTCCTCCACGCTAGCAATTAGATCCAGATCCATCCATCCATCTAAAGCATTCCCTTTACCCCCACCTCCAAATCCACACAACCTCTTTTATAACCCTAGATCCAAAAATGTTGGGTTCCTCTTCTAAGTCCATGCCGCTATCTAACGAGGCATGGCAAACCTCAATCTCCTTAGAGTCCAGACTTGAGGACTTGGTGGCGGAGTGAGTTTTGCCATTGCAGGAACTCATCACTTGGCGCGCCGCTGTGGGTGAGACATTTCTTATCCCGGAGACAGATTAAATCGTTGTCTTTGAATCCTTCTTCCGCCATGGATTTGCTTTGCCTTCTTCCAACTTTCTCTGTGGCCTTCTTGAGTACTATAAGGTTGAGCTGATTCACCTCAACCCCAACTCTATCCTCTAGATCTCGATTTTTGTCAATCTTTGTGAAGCCTACCTTGGCATTCTTTCCCATTTCAATCTTTTCGATACTTCTACCACCTAAAACCCTAGCCCAACAGGCTAAGACCCCACGTGGTCGGGGGTGCCGGGCTTTAGCTCTGCAACGAGCTAAAGAAAACTTATTGTAACATCCTAAAAAATTTGGAATAAAAATCAGAAACTAAAAATTGGGACCAATAAAAATTTTTGCGAAAAACTACATCATGCTGTGTTTTCTGAAGTTCCATTCTTCTTTTACTTCATTGCCAGTGCCAAAGGTAAATTTATTCAATTATCAAACCTAGTTCAAAACCCTAAAAGAACCAATTTGGAGACTAGGGTCCTTCCCTCCCAAAACCCCTCTCCTTTAAATTAAAGAAAATCTCAGCTTTTGCTGGGCCAAATCCTCCCCTGGGCCAGCCAGCTCTCTCCCCTTTCTTTTCTTTTCCCTCAGCCCATAGCCACAGCAGCAAGGATCAGCGTGGCCCAACCCGTGGCCCAGGAGACGCTGAGTCAGGCCAGCCCTGCCATCCGTCCGCCCGATTGTGCGCGCCCACCCGCCCGATTGCCTCCCCACTCGGTCCCCCTTGTCAGTCCCTGCCCCTATCCCGTGGGTGCCCGCGCGAGGCTGCTGTGCGGTCGTCGCCCCCAATCTGCAGCACCGTGCCACACCCCACCCGGTCCCCATGCCATGCCGTGCCCCGCTCGGTCACCCGCGTCGAGCCATCCCGCCCCTGGTGCGACCCAACCATGTCGCCGCCCACGCTGCTGACGCCCTCCCCCTGCATGTGCCATCCTATCGGCACACGCACTGGTCGCCATTACGGTGGCTGAGCCATCTCGTCGCTCGGCCGGTCACCTGCACCCTCGGTCGCCGTCGACCGTTATGGCAACGGAACCGGACCGGCCAATCCCTCCGCCTGCGCCTAATCTACCCCGTCACCCATACCGAACTCTAGCCGTTGACGTCGCCCATACCCTGGCCTCATCACGTCTCCCATTCCATCAGGCCCCATGCACGCCGCCCTATTAAGGTCAATAAGCACGCCGAGCCATGCATCCCCCCGTCGCTCTGCCATTTGCCCGTCGCGCCGCCTTACTCGGACCGTTGGATGGAAGCCTGCCACACCATGGGAGCTCGCTCGGACATGTGGTAGTCAAATGCCTTCGCCCTCACATGCCGCCTAACCTCACCACCAACCCCGACCTTGCCCTACCACCCTGTCCCAGCCACCACAGAGCCTAACGACTCCGCCGCTCGTGCCTATAAAAGGACAAGCCATCGCGCCGCCCCAAATCACCCTCAGACTCCACCCCGCCTCCATCCCAGTACACCCGCACCGTTCCTCACCGTTCCCCCCCTCCCCAAGCTGAGCTCGCCGCTCGGCGCCGGACCAGCCCAGCCCCACAACACCACCACTCTGGGGGCTCGGAAGGACCGCTACACCGTGCCACCGCCTGGAGGGGACATGGTCACAGGGACCGAAGGAGACGTCGCCGCCGCCTCGGGACGAACCACGAACTCGGCTTCGATCCACCCCGAACCATACCTCACCGCCGAGCTCTGTTCCACCCCGCCTCCGCCATGATCTGGATTGTGCTGCTTCCCAGCTGCCGCTTGGTGAGCACTCTCGCCAGCTCCTCCCTCTCTCGCTCTAGTTTCTCCGACGGCAGAATTGCGGCTGATTACGCCGCCCCACCGTCACAATTGCTGTGCCACCGCTGCACGGTCATCCGTGCCATGGTGCGCTGCCCCTAAGGCCTAAACTCCTGAGCCGCCATGGGCAATCGGGGCGCCGGACCTCGCCACCGGCAAGGACTGAAGCCCCGAGGGCCGGTGGACCCGCACAGGCCCCCCCGAGCCACATCGACCCTTGGCCTCGCCTGCCAAGTGCTCAATCGCACTCCCAGCATGAGGAGGAAGACGACCCCACCGGCCCCGTCACTGACATACTAGCCCCAGACCAAACTAATGACTACAATTAAAACGAATGACCCCCTTAATCCTATGACCAACATGTGGGCCCCTGTCATTAGCGGAAATTTAATTAAAACTAAGTTTAATCTATGTGTCACTGACACCTGGACCCCACTCACAGTAAAAGAAAATAGGATCTCACCCCCTTTTTACCCTTGTGTCACTGACCGGTGGGCCCTGGGCCCCCAAGTCAGTTGGGTTTACCCAGCCAACCGGGACCCCGGTCCAACCTGTCAGTGACAGGCCGACCGGAGTGGGATCCCTCTCTCCCCCACTCTGGGGCCCACACGTTAGAGAGAGAACCAAATTTTTATTAAGGAAAACAATTCGAGAAATTGAAGGAATATTCCAACTGTGCACTTTTTCAATTTATTCGATTTAATTCAAATTTGAATCTTCTAAAGCACATAACTCCCTCGTTTTAAGTCCAAATTGAGTGAAACTTTCACCAAAATTCATCTAAAATCGAAATATACCCAATGGCAGTAGTTTGGTATTTTTCCATTTTTTCTATTTATTCCTTATTATTTTGCATATCGACCTAGAGGTTTAATAGTCGTCACATCCGATTAGGGTATATTTGCGACGACGAAACCCCTGACGTAGAGGAGGACATTGCTGTAACTGAGCAAGGGAAGTCATCACGCCCTCCTCCTTTAACATGTTGTACCTATTGTGAAAATATTTGTTTACAAATAAATTGCATGCTATATTGGATTCATGCACCTAAATTCTCATTTTAAGCCATTCCTTGATATTGTTCCATATTCCTTGATGTCGTATATTATTTTACCTACGCAAGTCAAGTATTGACAAGGCTTAGTGTTGCTTATTAGAATTTCTGCATTTCTATGATTAATATCTAGATGGGGATGATCGATCTGGGTAGAGAGTGATCGTCATTTCATGCGAGTGGAGACATGAAATGCCACAAGGAACTGTTTGCAAAAACCCAAAAACTAAGCAACAAAACTATTTTCGACTGGGGTGGCATGGAATGATTTGGGTGGTTCTGGGAAAGGCAAGCACCGACCCTGGTCAATTAAGGACAGAGTGAAGAAAACAGGCAGGAAACGAACCAAGTACGACCACATCTCTTTTATGGGAATAGACTTGCAGGAGTAGGTGACCCAAGTGGGGCGGCACCCCAATCATGGTTGGTTCTACACACGAAGAATATGGTATGGTGAAGTGTTGAATTATTAGGAATATGTTTGACATCTAAACTTAAAAACACACCCTAAGTGTGTGTGTATATATATATATAGTGTACTTCTTAGATTTCTCGGGTTCCAGGACTCCTCTCACACTAGCTCGAGGCGTTGGGTGCTAAGGGTGCATGAGGGCTCACAATCCTTGGAGCAGGTGCCACAACGCTAGGGGAACTAAAAGACTAGGCTGTGGCAGGTCTCATAGTTGGGCGATGTCACGGGTTGCAGGTAAAGCGTACATCCACTGTAGTGTGAGCAAAACTAAACTATTCGAATAGCCATGCTCACAGTTAAAGGAACATCGGGACTTGTACTAGTCTTGACTAGATTGAATTTTTCTTGAAACTTGACTAGGCAGGGATTGGATGGAAATGGGAATTTACTCGGATTGTGGTAAAGTGGCTAAGACATGGATAAACAAGCAGGCACGGGGGTAAATCAAACCAAGTGAGGATTGGCAAGGTGGACCCAGCCCCCATGGTAAACTAAACAACTTCTCTCCAGTACCATGTTTCGATAAAATGGCTAGTACATAGGTTTGTGAAAATAATTGCAACAATTGGCTTTATGCAAATTACCCTTGGCCTTCTTTGAACCCTATGTGCATTAAATCAGGTTGTAGTGGTGGCTTGTGAGTACTCGATATACTCACCGTTGCTCAAACCCTTTTTTTTTTGAAGTAGATGCCGGCGGTGAACCGTCCGAGATCGGTCAGGAAGACGAAGGACCAAAGGAGGCGCAGTTTGATTCAAGTCACTAGTCGAGTGCCTGTGGGCTAATGCTGGGCCACCGCTGCTTAAGCTTCAGCTACCGTACCTAGTCTTTTGCTAGTTTAACCTAGGTTGGCTGGTTATGTTTACTTGGGGCCCTACTCAGGTAATCCCCTTTTGTAATCACTAAATGAATGTAAGACTCTATGACGTTGTATGCAATGGTACTTGTTGTGCTACGTGTGTGTCAAACTACTAATACAAGGATTTGGTACGCAATGCATGAGTGGTTTCCGGTCTCAAAAACCAGGGGCCGACACTTATCTTTCTCTCCCCCTCAAATCTTCTCTTAAGGGGTGGCATCAAGAGAGGTTTTACTGCTCTAACCCATCTCCTTCGCTTCCTCCCCTTGTCGGGCATGCCCCCAAGGTGTCGATGGCTAGATTGCCCTCCACAACTATGAGGAAATGAAGGAGATTGTGGAGGCCATGGGCCCCGGGTACCTCAAGGAAGACAAATACGGCCACTCGGACAGAGGGTGGGCTAGCCCATGTAATCAAGGATATAGTGGAATTCGGCTTCATGTAACCTTGCACGATAAGGTTAGGGATATAGTCCTAGCCCGTTACTCTATGTTCTTGGAAGAAAATCCCTTGGTCGAGTCCGACTGGGATTCCTATCTTGTAACATTGCCTCCTCGGTATATGAGGAGAGGCAAGGAGCCCCCTAGGGCAGAGATCAATCCTTACAACGAAAGCAATACACCACAACTGGAAGTAGGGTATTACCTCACCCCAAGGTCCTGAACCAGTATAAATTGTCTTGTCTTTGGAAGTCCATCGAGTTTTGGTCCGACGAGTAGCCCTACAATCAATACAACCGATACAAAACATCGACAGTTGGCGCGCTAGGAAGGGGCTTCATCAAGATCATCATCATAAGGCTCGATGGATACAATCACAGGAGTCAACGGCATCACCTTCTCTCCTGGGCAAGCCATTAGCTTCAGGAGCCTCAACTTCATCACCAATAGCTTTGGCAACATCACCCTGTCCGACTCGGTTTTGACCCGATTGGCCAGGGACCAAGCCAACTTTGCTCCAGTTGGCCTACTCAATGCCACGGTGGTCTTCAGCAGCTTGCTTCAGTGATATCCAAGATCTATGAGCCCTAGGACAACTCTCTTTCCTAGCATTTGACTTGGACTCGGCCTCGAGCCGGACGAGATCGGATCTAGGGGAGACGAGATCGTCAATCTCCCACTCAGACTCGACAACGCTGCAGCCATCTTCAACTCCAATCTAATGCGGCAAAACTAATCCTTTGGAATTCAACTTGGTTACGGCCTAGAGCCACTCGGTATCGGGTCTAGAGAGGCTAGGGTCATCATCACGCTAGTACACTACTCCGTGTCCGACTCCTAGTCGGACAGCAGCTTGGGAAGCTTCTCCCCACCACGTGAAGTCTTTATGGCATCAAAGGGATAAACTGCAACACAAGATGCACGCTGACTACGCGAATAGAAAGAGGAGGAGGCTTGCTGACCGCGTGAGCAAAAGGAGGAAGAAAATTGACATTTACAGGCCGAGCGCGACGCTCGCAAGCTAGATTTGCACAAGACTGGCCGAGTAGCACAACAGGAGATCCTCTAGACCAAGGTGGATGACCACAACATCTTCGTTACTCCCCAACAATATGTTGTTGCCACCGCTGCACTCCTGGACACTCTGCAGCTAGGGCCTGATCACCAAGCAATGCCAACCATCGCCAAGATGAAGTCCATGATTACAGTAGTAGCATGCCAACAATGACAGCAATCTGGAGATACCCTTATCCCATCCAACAGAGCAACTTTAGATGCTGCAACATCGTCAACCATGGCGTGAGGCCGAGCAGTGGGGCTCGAGCAACACCACTCGGAGTCCAACCACACGTCACAAGGCCACACTGATGATCGACGGCGGTATCAGTACGATGGGCACCGAGATAACCGCGACACCCGACCACGGGATCTCTGCCATGACATCAACGCCCGACGTTGAGAATGTGAGGAAGACGAGAGTCGCCGACTGGAAGACGAACATGATTGCTTCGGTCTCCACCATGAACACTTCCACCGCCATAGTTGGGGCCGGAGCCCTCACTCGGACGACGGAGTTCCAGCCTTCTCGTGCGAGCTACAACAAGTCGACTGGCCCTCAGGCTTCAAGCTTACTAGCATAGAAAAGTACGATGGCAAAACCAACCCGGAATCCTAGCTAACAGTGTACACCTTGGGATCCGAGCTGCTGGAGGCAACCATAAAGCCATGGAAAATTTTCTCCCTGTCGCCCTATCTGACTCAGCACAGACATGGTTAATGGGGCTTCCTAGAGAGTCTATTGGCTCCTAGGGGGAACTCCGTGAGCTCTTCGTGGCCAATTTCCAAGGGACATACGAGAGGCCAAAGTCCGAGTACGATCTATACCAGTGCCATCAGTGGAAAAACAAGTCTCTCTAGGACTTCATCAAGCACTTTTCCGAGAAGAGGAATTCCATCCCCAAGATCAAGGACGAGGTGGTGATTGCTGCCTTCCGCAAGGGAGTCAGGGACATGCCATTTATCACCAAGTTTACTCGGAAGCCGCCCAATTCTATGAATGCTCTATTCGACATGGCCAACAAGTATGTTAATTCAGTCGACACAGTTGTTGAGGCACTCGACGACAAGAAGGAGCCCTAACAAAAGGAGCAACGGGAGACAGACGACGTAGCCCCATCCAAAGTCGGGAACCACAAGCGCAAGTCAAAAGACATCATGGCCACAGTTGACCGCAACCGACCGCGGCCCCCAAGGATGGATGACTACCAAAAAGTTATGAATGGGCCATGCCCTTTTCATACAAAGGGGAAACACATGGCCAAGAACTCTTTCATGATCAAGAAATTCGTCACCGAGAAGACATCCACATCCGACAAACCAAAAGACAAGGACAAGCCGGAGTCAGGCCTAGCCGGCGACTACCAAGATCCTCAGGCTCAGCTCAACCATATATTTGGAGGGCCGTCGACATACCAGTCCAAGCACAAGCAGAAGCTAACCGCATGTGAGGTAAACTCAGTCTCTATCGATGTGCCCCAATATCTATGGTGGTCCGAGGTGGCGATCATATTCGACCGCACGGATCATCCTGACCGAGTGGCACATCTAGGACATTATCCACTCGTCCTGGATCCTGTTATCAAGAACATCAAGCTGAAGAAGGTTCTCATCGATGGAGGAAGCGCGCTTAACATTCTCTTCGTCAAGACACTCGACAAGATGAAGATACCTCAATCCGAGTTACGGCCAAGTACAGCCCCCTTCCACGGGGTAATCCCTAGCCTCTCTTCAACACCACTCGGTCAGATCACTCTGCTGGTCACCTTTGGCACACGAGATAAATTTCGCACAGAAAACATCTGCTTCGAGGTCGCCGACTCAACTCGAGTGCAACGTGGAGGCATATGTTGGCGACATGGTAATCAAGACCATGCTCTGACCTCATCGCCGACCTAGAAGAAACTTTTTCAAGCCTACGAAGATTTAAGATGAAGCTGAACCCAAAAAAGTGTGTCTTCAGAGTACCTTTGGGAAAACTACTCGGTTTCATTATTTCGCATGAAGGCATAGAGGCGAACCCGGAGAAGATCAACACAATCATGAACATGGCTCTCTCGACTAGCCAGAAGGACGTACAGAAGCTGATCGACTGCATGGAGGCACTCAGCCGATTTGTTTGCCGACTAGGCGAAAGGGGCATGCCCTTCTTCAAGCTTCTAAAGAAAGTTGACAATTTCCAATGGACGTTGAAAGCCCAACAAGCCTTTGAAGACTTCAAGAAGTTTCTCACATTGCCACCCATGTTAGTATCACCAATGCCCCAAGAACCGCTCATGCTATACCTTGTGGCAACTACTCAAGTGGTCAGTACTGTTCTGGTTGTCAAGTGGGAAGAGCTAGGACATATCCAAAAAGTACAATGACCAGTTTACTTCATCAGTGAAGTCCTAGGCAAATCCAAGATGCGATAACCCGAAGTCCAGAAGCTGTTGTATGGATTACTCATCACCGTCCAGAAGCCTGCATCATTATCACAGTCGTAATGTTTGTGGCCAAGCCTTTTTGGTGGGTGATCCTGTGTTAAGAAAAATACAAACCACCAAAGACAGGCATAAATTATCTCCCTTATGGGAGGGGCCATTCATTAGGCTTACCAACTGAAGAACGAAGATGGCACCCTCATCAACAACTCATGGAACATAGAATAGCTACATCTTTTCTATACCTAATCATTGTATTCAGTTCATATATATGATAAAGTTTTTTACTCTGACTCACTACATCGATTGTTTCCAACCAAGTAGTGAGTTGGGGGCTACATGATAATATCACATCTCTTGTTATTGTTCAAACCAAATTCGAGTCTGTCTTATCTAAGTCACGAAGTCTCATAACGATTATGCTAACTTATACCAAGTATAGACTTGATGGATGAACACCTTTTAAGTTGGTCCTTATCACTCGATATATCTTGGCTAGTCGGATAAGATTAATGTGGAGTTCATGGGCCCCACGTACCTCAAGGAAGGCAATGTAGCCACTCAAATAGAGGGTGGACCGGCCCATGTAATTAGGGATATAGTAGAACTCAGCTTCATATAACCTTACATGACAAGGAAGGGAATATAGTCCTAGCCGGTTACTCTATGTTCTGAGAAGGAAATCCCTTGACCGGATCCGACTGGGATTCCTACTTTGTAACCTTGCCTCCTCGGTATATAAGGAGAGACAAGGAGCCCCTGGGGCAGATCAATCCTTACAGCAAAAGCGATACACCACAACTGGAAGTAGGGTATTACCTCACCCCGAGGGCCTAAACCAGTATAAATCGTCTTGTCTTTCAAGTCCATCGAGTTTCGGTTCGACAAGTAGCCCTACAATTAATATTGCTGATACAAAACATCGACAATTAAAGACGACTAAGATAACTCAAGCACTCGGACAGATTTCAACAACAATACAAAAGCACATATATTTACAGTATATACAAACTGCAAGTATTTTTCATACACAACATACATAAGAGTTTCTTTCGTGTATTGGCAGTGCAATCACAGTGGCAACTCTTCGGCTATTGCCTTAGCAGTTGGCTTGGCTGAGTTAATCAGTTTGAACACCTACTCTAGAGTAGTGCCATCAGCAAAACCCTCACCGACCACCTCGGTATCCACTCGGGGATAGAGGGACTTGGTCATAGCGAGGGCCTGGGTAATACCCAGCGTGGCATGCTTTGTAACATAAGTCTTCAAGATTGCCAGAGCTGCTTGAAGCCATGGAAGTACGTTAGCTGGTGAGCTAGAACTGGTGCTGGCCTCCTCCTGCTGCATGATATCCAGAAGAGACTTGGCAGACTCCATGATGGCACTGCGTGAGTCTTCAACTGCCTTGATGTGCTCGCCAAAGGAGTTAAACTGCGACTGGACTTTAATCTTGTAGTCTATCACACAAAGATAGGTTATAAGAAGATCTAGCAATTCAGTCGACTAGAACTCAGAAACAGACAAGCAACTTACAAACTGGGCATCACCCTTGGACTTCGCCTTCTCAAGATCTTTCAATTCCCTCAGATGCTCAAGTTCTTAGGACTGATTGTGTACGGTGGTCTCATGAGCTGCAATCAGTTTTATACAAGAGATCAGTGATGCGAAGAAACTACAAGGAGCTACTCGGGGGACAGAAGGACTTACTCCGGATAGTCCCAATCTTCTCCCATTTCTCGTCGCGCAGCTCATTTATTGCGGTCCGCAGCCAATTCTCCCTCTCCTTACTTGTGCATTGAAGCTCGTCCTTCTCAACCTGGAGCCGAGTGAACTATACGATCTGAGGGGTGCGTCTGGCAAATGCCTGGCTCATCTTCTCCAACCGAGCAATAATTTTCTACAACAAGACAATCCATTGTCAGCATAGCAATCATCTACAAAGTCATATAACCAACAACGAAGCTGAGTTAAGACCAGTCGGGCTGCTTACTTGGACCTGCTGCGAAGCCTTGATGGTAGCTTCATATAGCTCGATCCGCTCCTTGTTGGCAACTTCTTCCTCTAGGGTCAGAGAGTCCACGCTTCCATCTGGGTTAGTCCAATGGAACATGATGAGGACATCACTCCTTTGGATGCACCCGCTGATCCTCCAACCGTTATGCAAGGTCCAATGACCCGAGCTCGAATGCGACAATTAAATCTAGAGGTGAGCTCGTTCTTAAGCGATCCTTTTCATAGTTTTGAGAATAGATTGCTACCTAATGATGTTATTTTGCTTAGGAACATTGGAGAGGACCATGAAGCACTTGGAGAGAGGTGTGGAGGCGGAGAAGACCAGCAAGGACACCCAAGACAAGCTGGAGGCCCAGTCCAACTCGAGTTCGAGTCTGCCTCGGACTTCAGGAACAGCCTGCAGTAAAACGGACGCCCAGGACGCATACGGACTGCGTTTTTGATGATCCACATATGCATGGAAAGATAATTTTATAAGCTAACCAATGGCTTTGGTTTGACGTCCAAATTCCACCGGAGTCAACGGAAATCATCGAAACAAGTCAGCGTCCAGAATCTGCCAAGGTACCGTCTTTTGGCCCGTTGGGCCATGTATCGTCTTAGAGCCTGTTAGAGGGCGCGTCCAGGGGGTGTGACGACCCTTACACTATATATTCAGTAGCCGTCGCCCACGTTAGGTTTTGGGTTTTGCTTTAGATCAATCTGTATTAGAACAGTCGCCGTCATCGGTTGTGAAACCCCAACTTCGAGTGCTTAATCATTCATCTGCAATTGTCACTTTAATTGAGTTGCGTACTTTCGGGTTCTTGCTTGTGTTCTTCGTTTCGCAGGCAGGGATTAGCCTTCTTGGTGAGGTCAACCGGATTTGTGACACTGTTGATAACCAGAGGAATCATGGTGCTAAGGTTGCAGGAATCGGATCTTCTGATCTGAAGCCGGATCGGTGTGTCGTGTTCCACCAAAAATGAAAGCTATCTATCTGACGGAAGATTGGGAACCCCGTACCTCATCAGAACACCCTTGGAGAATTGCATGGTGGAGCTCCAAGCCGGGGGAAGCCATCTTCTTCCAAAGAAGATGACGATGGCGGTGAAGGAGTTGGTGGCCTTGGGTCAGTAGGAGGGGCTAGCTCTGCAGTGGACTCGGCGATTGGTTTAGTAACTAGCTCGGCAGCTGGCTCCGTGGGCTCTTGGCTGGGTGGGGCTGGCTGATCAGCCGAGTGCATCGCTTCACCCTCAGGGGCTAGGGCAGCACTCGGCTCAAGCTGTGGTGCTTCAGCCTCTACCTCCGTCGGAGTTGGGTCGGCAACGGGAGCCAGGTCAACAACGGGGGTTGGTGGCATAGGCCCCTTGGGGTCTGCGTTACTTAACTTCTTGCCAATTCACACGACAATCAACATATTTCAATCTACTTCAGACTATTTGAAGACAGAAGACTACATGCCTCTTGGAAGTCTTGAACCTCCAGCCCTGTGTGTCACGGGGGAAGGTAGTCAGTGAGGAGCCCGATGGCTTATTGCTTGGAGTTGCATCAATCGGCATGGGGCCTGAAGGCGTGGCGCCAGATGGTGGGCATCTCAGGGCAGCCGGCGCTGCCCTCGGGGCAGCTAGTGCTGCACTCGGGGTAGTCAGCTACGTCGGCGGTATGGCAAGTGGTGTAGTCGAGGCTGCCAGAGCCACAGCCTGTGCTGAAGTCGCATAGTCAGCGTCCATGATCTTTGGACCGCCTGATGCCTTAGTCGGCATGTACCTGGTCTTGGCCTGGTCCTTCATAGGTTGCTTCCCAGTTCTCTTGGAGCTGGGTTGGTTGGCCGAAGGGCTGGCTGGCTGTTTCCTTGATCTCCCAGTTAGTTGGCTGTGGGGTTTGACTCAAAGTTAGCATTCTCCTGCAAATAATGCATATGAAGACAATTCAAGCAATTCAGTTGCACAACAGTCATCACAGGCATTCCAATCAACCATTAAGATAATAAGGAATCAAGATCTTACTACTAGCCTTGGCCTACCCAAGCAAAAGGTCTTGGGGCACTTGTCGGCATCTAGAGTATCTAGTACACTACTGATGAAGTAGTAGCATAGGTTCTCTGTGACTATGTCTTTGTCTACAACTTCGGCGCACTCCCGGGTTGGATCACCTTGGCCTTGGTACTCGTACCCCGGGTGGATCCTGGCCTTTAGGGGCTGCGTGCACCGGTTCAGGAACAGCCTAGCCACCTAGGCTCTGGTCAGTCCCTTCTTCTTCAGGGCCATCAGCTTCTCCATCAGTAGCAGCAGCTATACCATATCGGCCTTCCATGGGAGCGCCGACCAACAGTCAAGAACCTTAGGGAGTTCCCGACTAAGGATGGCAGGGAAGGTTCCGGATTGGAGCAGTAGAATCACTCTTGATGCCACCCCTTCAAGGAAGTCTTTAGGGGAAGGAGAATGTAAACCTTCTTCATCTCATTCCGGAGCTGAAGCCCGGCTCCCCCTATGACTTGAGGATTGGCTTTGGATGGTTGGGGCTTGAGATGATAGAGGTAGTGGAAGAGATTGAAGTGGGGATCAACCCCAAGGAAAGCTTCACAAAGAGTAACAAAGATAGAAATTTGAAGAATGGAGTTGGGGTTGAGGTGGACAAGTTCAATCTGGTAATACTCAAGGAGGCCTCAGAAGAAATCGAAGGTGGGAAGAGAGGAACCCCTATCAAAAAAGGATTCAAAGATCACAATTTCGTGGGAGTCATGGATGGGGATTGTCTCACCTTTGGCCGGATGCCTATTGATGTGTTCCTTCAGTTGGAGGCACTTATTCCGCTCTAGATGTGCCAGCTTGGAGGAGCACGAGGTCGATGTTGGCTAAGTACCTGCCGAGATGTGGGGAACATCAGACGACAAACTTGGCATGGTGGAGATCTGGAAAGAGAGGGGAAAGCTTCTAAATGGAGGAAATTAAGTCTAGATCGCAGAACTTTGCGGATATGTGGACAGAAGCTCGAGTGGTGTGGAAACCCTAGCTTTGGGGGCGGAGAGCACGAAAGCTTTGGGCGCGGATTTGGAAGTCGAAGCAATTTGGCAATTTGGGGAAGAAAGGGGAATCTTTTCTCTCTCCCTAAAACTTAAAGGGCTGTGCTGGGTGGTTGGCTTGGGCCGGCTTGCTCGGTAGTGGGCCGTAAGATATGAGTTCCTAAATAGCATGTCCTATTGGGCTGATGGCCAGTTGTGTTAAAATCACAATTTGGGTGCTGTTTTACAAGAACCGATTAAAAAAATCAGATATGCTTCTTGTTAAGCTCATAGCTGGACATATATGTTCAGATATCTAAATTATTTGACACGTATTGAGGATATATCTTTACAAAGATCAATAGTTGGTCTCCATTAAAATTGGGGATGCAGGTATCACTCAAGTACACCTCATCACATATTAGTTTTACTCCATAGTGATACTCGGCTTACATGCTTAGCCAAATTGCCTTGAGCAAAAAAATTTTTGAGCTAATATAATGATAAAGAGTCCAATTTCTGAGAAACATATCACTCAAGAAAGACTTAAAGGTTAAAGATCTTTGAGTTTATGTTTAACTGTTTCTCAATTAAACACAAAGTCAGAGGCTACACCTAATAAGTGCGCCTATTCGGTGCACACTATTCATATTTTTTTCATGAAGCCCTTCATAACCTCGTTGCCAGCCAACATGAAGCAGGACTTGGGAGAAGAGGTACTCGAACAAAGGGTACTCAGGAGCAATGCACTCGGGAATTCTTCACCGTGGAGAATAAGCACTTGGCGTTAGCTGTGACTCAACTATGAAGGTCTTGGGGGCTACTGTGGAGGCCATAGGCCCCAGGTACCTCAAGGAAGGCAAATATGGCCACTCGGACAAAGGATGGGCCGGCCCATGTAATTAAGGATATAGCAGAACTCAGCTCCATGTAACCTTGTGTCACGCCTGGAATTTCCATCCAAAATTCCAAACGCTTACATGTGTATTAAATCCTCGTCCAGGAATCAACCGAGGTACACAATGACAAATTTGATAACAGAGTGCAAATCTATATTGAATAAAGTGACAAATGTATAATGTAACAGCCTGCCCTCCAGAACCGCGCAGCCCAGCCCATCCAACAGGCAGGCCCACTTACACATAGCACCCCACTTACACTTTCGTCCTCGCTTCGTGTAAAAGGATTAACCTGGAAGTGCTATGGTTAGAGGGACAAGGCCTTATAAGTTGGTTCAACTCTTGCTCAACTAGCAAGGTGGTACTAATCAAGTGCACACAGCACTCATGGGCCACATAGGCCAGATTCTAATTGGGCCAGGATGTCACACACACCCCCCTCTAAGGACCTGGCGTCCCCGCTAGTCCAACTTACCTGCATAGCCACACAGGCATATAGGCAAATGTCTAGGAACGCGCCCCCTCTTAGCACACGTCCGTACGTCCAGTGCCGGCGCCATATGCCATGCCATGTGCCTCACACAGAGCCCACATGCATCATGCGCCATATGCCCGCACACTGACCTGTACGCGCAACTGCGAGGGTCGGCTCTAATACCATTTGTAATAGCTTGCCCTCCAGAACCGCGCAGCCCAGCCCATCCGACGGGTGGGCCCACTTACACATAGCACCCCACTTACACTTTCGTCCTCGCTTCGTGCATCCCAATTAGAATCTAGCCTATGTGGCCCATGAGTGCTGTGTGTACTTGATTAGTACCACCTTGCTAGTTGAGCAAGAGTTGAACCAACTTATAAGGCCTTGTCCCTCCAACCATAGCACTTCCGGGTTAACCCTTTTACACGAAGCGAGGACGAAAGTGTAAGTGGGGTGCTATGTGTAAGTGGGCCCGCCCGTCAGATGGGCTAGGCTGCATGGTTCTAGAGGGCAGGCTGTTACATATAATTATTACAGAGGCAAATGAAACCTCTCAAACAAATAAAAAAATTTAAGCAACGGGATGAACTAGCGATAGCGACGTCTCCATAATCCACAGGCAAACTTGACTTGGACCCAGCCTATTCCTTAAGATCTTCTCCTTCACTGAAGTGCTCTTCTTCTGATGATTTGATATTGCAAGGTGAGTACATGGAATACTCAACAAGCCACACAGCAAATATGTAAGTGCACATGATAGCAAAGGATGGCATATCGAAACTCGGTGGACTGCAAAGGAACACGAAGAGTTTATACTGGTTCAGGCCCTCGAGATGAGGTAATACCCTACGTCTAGTTGTAATGTATTTCCTTTGAGGATGTATGACGATGATTCTGATGAACCTTCTGAACCTTCTGATCTTGCCCTCAAGGGGCGCCCTGCCTCCCCTTATATACCGGGGGACAAGGTTACAAAGTAGGAGTCCCAGTTGGAATACGACCAAGGGATCTCCTTCTAGGAGAACAACGTGCCGACTAGGACTGTGTTTTCCCTGTCGTGCAAGGTTAAGTTTGTCGAGTTCTATTGTATCCCTAATTACAAGGCTAGGCCCATCCTCTGTCCGAGTGGCCCATATGCTTGTCATTAGATACCCGAGGCCCATGGCCTCCACAGCAGCCCCTAAGACCTTCATAGTTGAGTCACAGCTGATGCCGAGTGCTCATCCTCCATGGTGAAGATTTCCCGAGTGCATTGTTCCCGAGTACTCTTTGTCCGAGTGCTTCTTCTCCCGAGTCCTGCTTCATGTCAACTAGCAACGAGGCTATGAAGAGCTTCATGTAGAAATATGAATAGTGTGCACCGAATAGGCGCACCTATTAGGTGTAGCCCCTGACTTTGTGCTTAATTGTGCTTAATTGTGAAACAATTAAACATAAAGTCAAAGATCTTTAACCTTGTAGTCTTTCCCGAGTAGTGTACTACTGGTATATGAGACTCTTCAGCATCATGTTAGCTGGAATGATTTTTGCTCATGGCAAATAATGGCTAAGCATGTAAGCCGAGTATCACTTTATGGATTATAACCCGATATGTGGTTAGGTGTACTTGAGAGATACCTGCATCTCTAATTTTAATGAAGACCAGTCGTCGATCCTTATAAGGATATATCCTCAATACCTGGTAAATAATGCAGATACCCAAATGTATACACCCGGTTGTAGGCTTAGCATGAAGCATATTTGATTATTTAATTGGTTTCTGTGAGTAGCACCAGCACTGTGATTTTAACACAACCAGCGAGTGGCCCAAATTGAGCGTGCTACTGTAGAAACTCATATCTTGTGGCCCGGTACCGAATTTGCAGGCCCAAGCCCACTTATCAGCATAGGCTCTATAAAGGCAGGGAGAGAGAGAAAAGATTCCCTCATCTTCTCCAATCCACCAATTGTTTCGTCTTCCAACTTCCGCGCCGAAATTTTGCACCTTGCTTCGCTAGGGTTCGCCATTGCTAGCTCTTCCCGCTCGAAACTCGGGCGATCCCGCTCCACTTCATCAAATCCAAGCTCCAAATAGCATTTCCCCCAAATCTCCTTGCCCTTTACCATGCCGAGAGCTTCAGAAATCCGGGAGGTGTCTACTGAGACCTGGACGACATGGGATTGCGGCTCGACTAAGTTGAAGTATTTGGAGAAGTTGCTGAGATTGCAGCACCGTGAAGTCATCCATTAGTGTCCTTCTAAGGGGGAATTGATTCCGGTGCCCCAATCTGGCGAGATTGTAGTCTTCGCCTCTTTCTTTGACCGGGCTCTTGCTCTTCCCTCTTCAGATTTCTTCGCCAACTTCTTTCCTTCTATGAGCTAGAGTTGGTGAATCTGAACCCCAACTCCATCTTGCAAATATCTATCTTTGCCACTCTGCGTGAATGCTTTCTGGGTGTGAAGCCCCATCTCAATCTGTTTAGATATCTGTTTCACATCAAACCTCAGCCCTCCAAAAACAAAGTCCAAGTGATAGGGGGAGCCGGTCTTCAGCTTAGGAACGAAATAAAAATGATTTATCTCCATGTTCCTCTGAAAACTTCCCTTAAGGGCTGGCATAGAGAATGGTTCTATTGCTCTGATCTTGAACCTTGTCTGCCCCTCTTTACTGGTTTGTCTTCGAAGGTCTTGCCCAGCTGGTCATCTGTGCCAAGTTTTGAGGAGATGGGACAAGTATATCTGTTGATTGATGGAATTGACAAGTTGAAGAGCTCTAGATTGACTGGTCCCTGGGTGGCCAGATGTTTCCTGAATCACCGTATCAGGCCCCTAAAACTGAGAAGCCACTTTAGCTGGGACTACAAGGGCAAAGATGATCCCAGCCGAGAATACCCGGATCTGACTGATAAGCACAAGGTGATCGACATCCTGCTTAGTTTTTTCTTCAGCGGGGTGGTTGAGATAGAAGATGCAGAGCGCGCCACCACGGCTTACAGCCAGAAAAGGCCTCGTCCAGAGGTAATGTTGAAATGCTGATGTCAACTTGTTGTCCATCTGTGATGAACGTTTGTATATGTGCATCCTGGATTGCTATGCACTGTATGATGTATATTGCTTGAATCTCTTGCAGGAATGTGAGGAGTTTGATGAAGACTCCCAAACTTTGTCGGCTGCCAAATCAAAGAAAAGGCCATTGAGTCCTTCTGCTGCCCAGCCCAGCTCCAAGAAAGCTGGGAAAAAACCCATCGAAGACCCAGGCAAGAAGAGAGCTAGCAGGCCGAGTGCCATAGCTAGGAGCTTGAAGATAAAAGATACCACCAGCGTAGCTCCCAGGCCGCCGAGTCCAAGGCCATCTTCTCCAAGCCCGAGACCAACACCACTCGGCTCAACAACATCGAGCCTAAGACTAGCACCACCGAATACGAGATCAGTAGTGTTGAGCCAAAGAGCGGCGCCACCGAGTGCTTTGACGCCCTAGTCAGCCATACCAGAAACAGGGCCATCCAAGAGCAAAGCGCCACCGCCGAATGCCGCGCCCACTAGCCCATCAGCTAGCAGCTCACCACCACCGACATCTGGAGCCCCCTCGTGGAAGTTCAAGACCTCCAAGAGGTAAGCGATCTTGAATCTTCTGAAAATCTAGATCAGTGTAGTAGTGCCTCGATATTTGACTCATTGCGCAGGAGGCGAGTAAACATAGATCTCAAGAAGACTACATCGATTGCTCCTGTTGCCAAGCCAACCCCAGCCGAGCCAACACCAACAAGCTCATCTGCTGAGCCGATGACTACCTCAGTTATAGAAACTGAAGCTGTCTCGATAGCAGGACCGCTAGTGCCGGCCGACCAAGGGGTGAGTACTGAAGCCATTGCTCCAGCCCCTAAGCAAGTCTTTGAAGCCCCAGCTGCTGCCGAGTCGGGGGCCAGGACCTTGTCGCCATCTACATCATCGTCGTCTTTAGATGAGGTGGATCTCCCCAGACTTGAAGCCCCTCCCCGCAAGTTCCCGAGAACCTTCCACTGGGTATCCCCCGAGGGAGTCACGGAAAGCTACGAGCATGATGAGGAGGCAGCGGAGAGGAAGCGCGAAGTTCTTCTTTGTGCTGCAATAGCCGCGTCTCGGGGAGTCCAGGTATGACTCTCGCCATATTGAGTCCTTGGCAGTCTTCCTTGTATTGGTTCTCTGCCTCTTGACTCTGTTTTGTTCTATTTTTGCTCCGAGCAGAAGATAGTCAACCGCTCAGAGAAAGTGAACAAGGTCTTGACCTAGCTCACTCCCCATCTCCAACGATTGGGCCAGCTCCAGGCCACCAAGGCCGACCTGGAACGGTCTAGTCAGGAGAGGGAGACTTGGCTAATGGGAGCAGTTGACCAGCTCAGGGATGAAAAGTGGGCTCTAGCCGAGAAGATCAGAAGTAAGTTTCCTATATTTGTCTTCCTGAATAAATCCCAAGTATATTTCTCTAGCTTTGTTGTTTCTCGACTGCCTGGCTGAGTCCTGACTGTAATATTGAGTTCTTGACTATTCTGATATATAGCCCTCGAAGCCGAGTTGAAGACTCGGACAAAGGAGAAAAAACAACAGGAATCTAAACTGAAGAAAGTTGAAAAGGCTAAAGCTGAACTAGAGAAGGCCAAAGCCAAAGTAGAGGCCGACTATGCAAGTAAGTCTTCCCTCTGACAATGAACTTAACCAATCCTTTTGTTACTCTGACGGTAGTCTTGGCTAACAAGTATACTTGTCAATGAATCTGAGTAGCTTCGAAAGCCAATGCCCAAACCCAATTCCAAGCTTTTGCAGAGGAGATTAAAGTCATCAAGGAGTCACGAGAGATTCTTGCCGAATCCGTGAAAGGGCTCCTTGACATTATGGATTCTCACCACGTTGGGACCAGCTCCAGTACAGTCTCCCAGGTGTAGGCGCGCCTTAGCAATGCCCCGAGTATCTTGAAAAAGTACACGGATGAGCGCGTTGCTATCGGCGTAGCCCAGACCCTTGCCATGACCAAGTCGATCTACCCTAGGGTAGACCTCGAGGCCATCAGTGAGGGGTTTGCCGAAGAGACAACACCTGAGGAAGCACTGGAGTTGATTACCTAGGCAAGGCCGACTGCAGAGGCGATCGCAAAGGACCTGGGAATGTAAGAACAAACCATTATGCAGTCGGTGTATATTAAGCTTTTGTAAAGACATGTGTAAATATATGTACAATGCAGCCGAGTTCTTGGTTTTCCTTAGTTATCATTAGCTTTACCCGACTATATAGTCTGCGCCGAGTTGATCGATAAGAACTTAATAAAAATTGTTCACCTTAAAAAGCTATACTTGGGCAAACATGGCATAATCATTGTAAAACTTCATAACTTAGATAAAACAAGCTCGCATTCCATTAACAAAGCACATATAATACATGCAGCCCCCAACTCACTACTCAGTTGAAACAAGCGACGTAGTGAGTCAGAAAAAACTTTATACATATGTATGTGTGAAAGTACAAAACTCAGGTATAGAAAGGACGTAGTTGTTCTATATTCCATGAGTTGCTGACTAGGGCACCATCTTCAGTCGGTAGGCGCCCGGCCGAGTCACCTTAGCGATAATGAACGGCCCTTCCCACAAAGGGGATAGTTTATGCCTGTCTTTGGTGGTTTGTATTTTCCTCAAGACGAGGTCCCCAACCAAAAAGGTGCAGCCACGGACATTTCAACTGTGATAACGACGTAGGCCTTGAAGATACCTTGTCGACTGGATAGTTGCAATGTCCCTAGCTTCCTCCAACTGATCGAGTTGGTTTTCGTTGGATTTATCTTCTGAGTAGGCCCGAATTCTAACTCAGTTGGTAGCATAGCCTCCGCACCATAGAACAGGAAGAAGGGGGATTGCCTTGTTGCCCGACTAACCGTGGTTCTCGAAGACCAGAGAACGAATGGGAGTTCTTGTACCCACCACCCTGCATATCGTTGTAGTCAGTCAAAAATCCTAGCCTTGATACCTTATAAGATCATGCCGTTAGCACGCTCGACCTGCCCATTGCTCCGTGGGTGTGCCACAGAAGCATAACATATCTTGATGCCGAAGTTGTCATAGAAATCTTGAAATACTCCGCCCTTGAACTGAGTATCATTGTCCGTTATGATGCAGTTAGGAACCCGAATCGGTATAGTATACTCATGCTGAAGTCCTTTGCTCGTGCCGCTGTTATGGTAGCAATGGGTTTTGCCTCAATCCACTTTGTGAATTTATCCACTACGACGAATAAGTGTGTGAACCCTCCTGGCACTTTCTTGAAAGGCTCGACCATGTCAAGCATCCATACTGCAAAGGGCCAAGAGATTGGGATGGTTTGAAGTTCTTGGGCTGGAAGATTTGTTTGTCTTGCATAGAATTAGCAACCCTCACATGTGCAAACTATGCCTTTAGTATCTGTTACTGCTGTTGGCCAGAAAAATCCCTGCCTGTAAACCTTTCCGACTAACGTCCTAGATGTGGCATGGTTGCCACATATGCTCGAGTGGATTGATTGCAGAATTTGCTTGCCCTTCTCGTGTGTGATGCAATGCATGAGGACTTCGGATGCACTTCTTCGGTACAACTCTTCTCTGACTACTAGGAAACATTTGCTTTCATGTTTGATTCGTTTATCTTCGCTGCGATCTTCTGGGAGTTCATCATCCAAGAGGAATTTGAGGACTGGAGTCTGCCAATCTTGAGATATGATCAGTACTTCATCTGTTGCCAGGGTAGGTTCATCCCCCAACTGTTCTGGCACTAGTTTCTTCTTGACTGATGGCTCCAGTAGTTGGTCGATGAAAATCCCAGTTGGGACCGCTTCTCTCTTGGATCCCATGTTAACCAATTCGTTTGCAGCATTGTTGTATTGTCGTAAGACATGAGTTATCTCCAGCCTGTCGAACTTGTTTTCCAGCTTTCTGACCTCCTGACAGTACACCGCCATAGTATCGTCGAGACATGTCCAGTCTTTCATGACTTGGTTCACCACAAGTTGAGAATCCCCTCATACAACTAGTCGGCGGATGCCGAGTGATATAGCAATGCGGAGCTCATGGATGAGTGCCTTGTACTCGGCGACTTTGTGGGAAGCCAGAAAGTGAATCTGGAGAACGTACTTGAGTTTTTTCGCCAGTGGGTGACGTCAGTATGATGCTGGCCCCAACGCCGCTGATCCGTAGAGAACCATCGAAGTACATTGTCCAGTACTCTACCTTGTTTGTTGTTGTAGTCGTCTGAACTTCTGTCCACTCGACTACAAAGTCGGCTAGAGCTTGAGATTTAATTGTTGTCTGTGGCTGAAAGGTGATGTCGAACGCCATCAACTCGAGCGCCCATTTAGCGATTTGGCCCGTGGCCTCACAGTTGTGTAGGACGTCACCAAGTGGATACGATGTGGCCACCGTGACTTGATGTGACTGGAAATAGTGCACCAGCTTCCGGACAGTGATGAGTAGGCCATATAGCAGCTTCTGGACCTGAGGATATCTCATCTTTGAGTCGGCTAGGACCTTGCTGACGAAGTAGACTGGCTGTTGGATTTTCTATATATGACTCGGCTCTGATGGCTCGACCACCAACACCGTGCTGACTACCTGAGTGATTGCTGCCAGATATAACATTAATGGTTCTTGGGGCATGGGTGATGCTAGCACTGGTGGTGATGTGAGAAATGTTTGGAAGTCTTCAAAGGCTTGTTGGGCTTCGGGTGTCCATTGAAAATTATCTACTTTCTTTAGTAGTTTGAAAAAGGGCATGCCCCATTCGCCCAGTCGGGAGATGAACTGGCTGAGTGCCGCCATGTAGCCTGTTAGCTTCTGGACGTCCTTCTGGCTAGTCGAGGGTGCCATGTTCATGATTGCGTTGATTTTCTTTGGATTGGCCTCGATGCCGCGATGCGATAGGATGAAGCCGAGTAGCTTTCCGGAGGGCACACCGAAGGTGCACTTTTCTGGGTTCAACTTCATCTTGAATCTTTGAAGATTTTGGAAGGTTTCCTCCAAGTCGGAGATGAGGTCTTCTTTGGACTTTGTCTTGATCACCACATCGTCGACATACGCCTCCACGTTGCGCCTGATCTGAGTGTGTAGACACCGCTGAATTGCTCGTTGATACGTTGCTCTAGCATTTTTCAAACCAAATGGCATGGTGATGTAGCAGTATGCTCCAAACGGCATGATGAAAGAAGTCTTCAAGCAGCCTTCCTCCTTCAGGCTGATTTGATGGTATCCTGAGTAACAGTCAAGAAAGCTGAGAAGCTCGCACCCCGCAGTTGAATCCACTACCTGATCTATTCCCGGTAGACCAAATGGGTCTTTGGGACACACCTTGTTCAAGTCGGTGTAGTCGACGCACATGTGCCATTTACCGTTCTTTTTCCAGACCAGGACTGGGTTTGCTAGCCAATCCAGGTGGTAGACCTCTTTGATGAACCCAGCTGCGAGGAGCTTGGTTATCTCCTCCCGAATAGCATCTTTGCGGTCATGTGCAAAGCGCCGTAGCTGTTGCTTGACTGGCTTGGCATCTGTCTTGACATTGAAGGCCTGCTCGATCACCTCCCTTGGTACCCCAGACATGTCAGAAGGTTTCCAAGCGAAAATATCCTTGTTTGCCTGGAGGAAGGTGACGAGCGCGTGTTCCTTTTTGGGGTTGAGTCCAGTCCCAACTAGAGCAGTCTTGGAGGGGTCAGAAGGGTCCAGGGGGATCTTCTTCGTGTCAGAGTCCACTGAAATTCCTGACTTTGCTGCTTTTTTTGCCGAAACTTGATCGTCCTCGATTTTGGTTGTGATGGCTTGCCGAATGCTGTTGCGTCCGACTGCCGCTTCTTGAGATTGTGCCAACTCGCAGCTCTCCTTGTCGTAGGTGAAGGCTTGCTTAACATCGCTGTGAAGGGAAAGAACTCTGGCTGGCCCAGGCATCTTGAGCATCATGTAGGTATAGTGTGGCACCGCCATGAATCTGGCTAGCGCCGGCCGTCCGAGTATTGCGTGGTACGCAATCTCAAAATCAGCGACCTCGAAGCAGATGTTCTCTGTGCAAAAGTTATCCCGCGTGCCGAAGGTGACTAGCAAAGTTATCTGTCCGAGAGGTGTTGAAGATAGGCCGGGGATTATCTCGTGGAAGGGCGCCGTACTCGATCGCAGCTCTGAACGAGAAATCTTCATCTCATCCAGGGTCTTGGCGAATAGAATGTTGAGAGTGCTGCCTCCATCTATGAGAACCTTCTTCAGCTTGATGTTCTTGATGACTGGGTCTAGGACGAGTGGATAGAGTCCTGGGTGTGTATCCCAATGGGGGTGATCTGCACGGTCAAATGTGATGGCCATCTTTGACCAACGCAAATATTGGGGGGCATCTGCTGTAGAGACTGAGTTGACATCATGTGTTGTAAGCTTCTATTTCCATTTGGACTTGTATGCAGACGGCCCTCCCAAGATGTGGTTGAGCTCAGCCTGGGGATCTTGATAATCCCCAGCTGCACCCGAATCTGGCTTGTCTTTGTCCTTGTCGGCGCCAGATGTTGAAGCCTGCTCAGAAGCAAACTTTTTGAGCATGAAGCAATCCTTGGCCGTGTGTCTTCCCTTGGGATGAAAGGGGCAGGGCCCGTTCATCACTTTTTGGTATGCATTGTTCCTTGGGGGTCATGACCGAGTACGCTCCACGTTGGCCACCACGTTGTCCGACTTCCGCTTGCGACTACCAGATTTGTTCTGTGCTGGCTCATCGTTGGCTTTCTGGTCCTTCTGCCGGGACACTTTCTTGTCGTCAAGGGCCTGAGCGACTGCTTCGGTCGAGTTGGCGTACTTGTTTGCCATGTCGAAGAGAGCCCTGACAGAGGTGGGAGGTTTCCAAGTGAACTTGGCCATGAACGGGGCGTCCTTGACTCCCTTGCGGAAGCTGCGATGACGACCTCGTCCTTGATCATTGGGATCGAGTTGTGCTTTTTAGAAAACCTTTTGATGAACATGTGAAGAGACTCATTCTTCCTCTGGTGCAGCTAATAGAGATCATGCTCAAAAGACGGCCTCTCGTAAGTTCCCAGGAAATTGGCGATGAAGCGTTCCCGAAGTTCTCCCCAGGAGTCGATTGAACGCTTTGGGAGCCTTGTCAGCCATGTCCTCGCCAAGTCGGCCAGGGTGACCAGGAGGTAGTTAGCCATGGTCTTGTGATCATCTCCAGCTGCTTGGATTGCCAGAGTGTAGACCGTGAGCCAGGACTCAGGATGATGAGGACATCACTAGCTCGGATATGATCATAGTTACCTTATGTACTCATCAACTAAAGGTGCATGCTTTCTACGTAAGATTTTCGTGTTATATATTTGAACATCCGTCACTACACCATGAGTTTTCTATGTTCTTATTTGTACAGATACTTGCTTTGATGAAGGGAAAGAGAGATGAAGTTCTGCACGTTTTGGATTCTGATTCGGGCCTCCTGACAGCGTCAACTTCAAATGGCCATAACTTTTGATCCAGAAGGAGTTACAGTGCCTACAAGTACTTTTTGGAAAGCTTATGAAGTCTACTTTCAGATGGTTTTGGTTTCACATCAAAATTCCTCCTGAGCTGTCCAGAATCATCGAAACAATTTGCATTATTTTTCCTGTCCGAGTTAGTTTGGGCCTTTGGGCTTTGTATTTGTGTCGTGGGCTAAACCCATGAGGAGTGCGCCTTCACAGGGCAAACCTTCACCCTAGGACGTCCTAACTCATATATATTCAGTAGCCACCACCGTTTAGAGTGGGTTTTGCTTAGATTATTCTGTTTTGAATAGTTTCGCCGTTTATCGGTTTGTAAGACCCCAACTTTGAGAGTATAATCATTCATCTGCAAGTGAGTTGCAATCTTTCTTGTTCTTGCTTGTGTTCTTCGATTCACATACAGGGATTAGCCTTCGTGGCGAGGTCAACCAGGTAGCACACGGTTGATAACGAGAGGAGACGTGGTGCAGCGATTGCAGGGTTCAGGTCTTGGTGATCAGAAGCCGGATCGTGAGTGTCAATTCTCCACCAAATCGAGAGTTATCCTTACCTAACGGAAGATCGGGAACCCCGTTGCCATCAAGTGGTATCAGAGCGAAGGTTACCCGTTAGGTATCATCTTTTCCGTCCTGTTTCAATCTTTGTTTCCTATACCTAGAGTCCAGAAAAGCCACAAAAATAAAATTTATAGTTGTAGGTTTTTCCTTGTCCTACAACCATGTTAGCCTTTGCATAATTCTATTTCAGAGTCCGTAGTGTTGAGTTTGTGTCCTAGGTCGAGTTCGGTTGCTGGCTTAGATTGTGTTTAAGTCCAGTTCGTGATCCATCCGCCGCACCCCCCTAGACACCACCACCTGATCCCGAATCAGCCTCCACCAAAACACTAATACGGAGGACCTTCCTTGAAACTACCATAACTTTCGCATACGAACTCGGAATCAGGTAAATAAATAGCCTGCGGATATCTACAGAAAATTTCCCATCCGCTATTCCCCCACTTCATTGGGTCTGTCCAAAAATTTTTGGCGAAATTCAGCCCGGAAAATTGGGTTTCCGCACTTCAAAGTTCTAGCACGCTTTTTAAAGCACGCTCGTGTATTTCTACAGACCACACCTTATATCAGACTGAGCTGTCACCTCCTAAGGTTGTTGTTCCTATGCTCCTAGATGAGAAAAAAATATCAAAAAAATAAAAGAAAAATAAAAAAAAGGGTGTGAAGGAAGAGAAAAAAAGGATAAAAAAAGAAACAAAAAAGAAGAGGAGCACATAGGACACACCAGGGAGCCATCTGTGGTTGTATTTTTGCCTTGTCCTTACTTCCTTGCTATTGTCCTTTTATACTTGTTTGTCCCTTATTTTATCACATCTGGTTTAGAACGCGTTTAGGCCAGCAACTAGGACAAGTGCTTTAGACATTTATTCAGCATTACTATCTGTTATTGAATTGTGTGCTACTAACATATTTTGGCCTCCCAAGCTCCACATATATACTTCTGATCAGCACGGTCTCGACCCTTGCAATCGCTGGATCACGCCCTCAAGGTATCACGAACCAGCCACCAATTGTACCATCCTTTGCTCGCTAGTCTCAGAACCTTGTAAGAGCTCGGTAAGGTGCTTCCATTTGCGAGTGTCCACTATCCTTGCATAGTAGTAGTTGATAGGGATAATTCCTTTGTGTTTTCTCTGTCTTCTTGCTAACAATGCCAGGGAGCGACAAAATGGCGGAGTGCGTCCTTCGCGGCGAGATGCAAGGCTACATGGACCAGATGATGAAGGGGCTGAATGAAACCATTCTGAAGGGGGTCAATGCTGCTCTTGCCAAGCAGAACATAAACCACACGCTTGAGAGTTTGGACAGACGAGTAGCCAGCTGGCTGGGAGGATTGATGAATTGGAGACCCATCGGCCACCCTTCAGAGATGATGCCACGATGTATGATGATGATGGAGATGATGGAGAGGTTGACCGGCAAGCGACAGAAGAGGCACGACTACGTCAACGCCTTCGCTGAAATCGTCAAGGTAGGGGAGGAGACCGCCAAGGGCGAGGTAATGATGATCCTTTTGCTAAAGTTAAATTTACCTTGCCTTCATTTTCGGGAAAATATGACCCTGAAGCTTATTTGGATTGGGAGTTGACCGTAGAGCAGAAATTTAATTCCCATTTAGTTCCTGAGATTCATAGGGTTAGGCAAGCAACTAGTGAGTTCAAGGACTTTGCTATTATCTGGAGGAATGAACTAGTTAAAACAGGCCTAGAACCTAACACATGGGAAAGGTTGAAGCGAGCTATGCGGAGTAGATTTATTCCTCCATCCTTCAAACATGATTTGAGAAATAAGTTGCAACGCTTAGACCAAGAAGAAAAATCTGTAGAAGATTACTTTCAGGAGCTACAAATAGGAATGTTGCGTTGTGAGGTAGAGGAGGATAAGATGGCTCGATTTTATGGGGGGTTGAGACGTGAAATTCAGGACATTATTCAATATAAGGAATACAATTCACTTAACCGATTGTTCCATCTAGCTATATTAGCTGAACAGGAATTGCAGGGAAGGCAGCCATTGAGAAGGAACAATTGGGGAAGCACGTCTACATCAAGGCCGACCAGAAAAAGCACCCCCACCACCACTGTTCGGACTTCTACACCCTCCACCAATCAGGCACGATCAGAAGCATCGGTGCCAATATCCCGTGCTACCGAGGTGAGTAAATCTGTTCGTTCACAGGCACCTACAAAGAGTGCCTCATCGGTGGCTTCCACGGGGCGAACAAGAGACATCCAATGCTTCAAGTGCAAAGGGATGGGGCATGTGCATCGTGATTGCCCAAACCAAAAAGTTCTTATTGCTACAGATGATGGTGGCTACACTAGTGCCAGCGATGTTGAAGAAGAATTAGTAGATGCCACTAACCACACTAGAGACGAAGACCACAACGATGACAGTGTGGAGCAAATAGGTGCTACGGATACAAGCCAGTACTTGAGCATTGTAGCACAACGGGTGCTAAGTGCTCAAATGGAGAAGGCAGAGCAAAATCAGCGCCACAATTTGTTCCAATCAAGGTTCGTGGTTCACAATAGAGCATGCCGTGTTGTCATTGATAGCGGAAGTTGTAGCAACCTTGCTAGTTCAGATTTGGTTGACAAGCTAGGTTTGCCTACACAACCACATCCATGGCCTTACTACATCCAATGGTTCAACTCTTGTGGTAAGTTAAAGGTAAGTAAAGTTGTGAGAGTGTAATTTTCTGTTGGAAATTACCATGATAGTGTAAATTTTGAAGTTGTGCCAATGCAAGTATGTTCTTTACTGTTGGGTAGGCCTTGGGAATATGATAGAGATGTGTTGCACCGTGGTAGAATTAATACTTACACTTTCACACACAATGGTAAGAAGATGGAATTGCTACCAATGACTTGTGCGAAAACTCTAAAAGATGATTTGGTTCCTATTTCTTGTGATAAAAAAGAGTTGTGCAATGCTTCACTTATATCCATACCACAACTAGTGAATGAACATGTTAGTAATATTGTTGAACCACCATGTGCTGATTCTAGACATGTTGTTCACATTGCTACCGAGAATGAAGAGCTTAGATTGCTATCTTCTTTAAATACTTGGGGCTATATTCAATTTGATGATCTTTGTCCACTCAATTGTTTAGAGAAGAAATTATTTGCTAGATCTGATTTGCCATGTCCTTTTCATGTGATTTTTCATGTTATTGGCAATTATGATAATAAAGGGGAGTATAATGTGCATAGAGTATACATTTGTTCGAATTTTAATATACCTCCTTTCCATAATAACATGTCTTGTCTAGAGGACCGTATGAGTATAAATAATTCTCTATCTAGTTCCTCTAGTTGTTTAAATGAGTTGCAGGTTGCTTTGCAAGAAGAGGAGTGTTTGAGCTGCGCGACACTACAAAGTGTTCTCCATGTTTAAAAATTTCAGAATCCAACCATATGCACAACACTACCTCACCCTATGTTGTGAAAGATAAAGATATGTTCATCAGGCTTAATGACAAGGTGAAACCACAGACGGTTTCCAATCAAGAAGGGGAGGATGATGAGGACATCACTAGCTCGGATATGATCATAGTTACCTTATGTACTCATCAACTAAAGGTGCATACTTTCTACGTAAGATTTACATGTTATATATTTAAACATGTGTCACTACACCATGAGTTTTCTATGTTCTTGTTTGCAGAGATACTTGCTTGGATGAAGGGAAAAAGAGATGAAGTTCTGCACGTTTTGGATTCGGATTCAGGCCTCCTGACAGCGTCAACTTCAAACGGCCATAACTTTTGATCCAGAAGGAGTTACAGGGCCTACAAGTACTTGTTGGAAAGCTTATGAAGTCTATTTTCTGATGGTTTTGGTTTCATGCCAAAATTCCTTCTGAGCTATCTAGAATCGTCGAAACAAGTTGCATTATTTTTCCTGTCCGAGTCAGTTTGGGCCTTTGGGCTTTGTATTTGTGTCGTGGGCTAAACCCATGAGGAGTGCGCCCTCATAGGGCAAACCCTCACCCTAGGATGTCCTAACTCATATATATTCAGTAGCCACCGCCGTTTAGAGTGGGTTTTGCTTAGATTATTCTATCTTGAACAGTTTCGCTGGTTATCGGTTTATAAGACCCCAACTTTGAGAGTATAATCATTCATCTGCAAGTGAGTTGCAATCTTTCTTGTTCTTCCTTGTGTTCTTCGATTTACATGCAGGGATTAGCCTTCGTGGCGAGGTCAACCAGGCAGTGCACGGTTGATAACGAGAGGAGACATGGTGCAGTGATTGCAGGGTTCGGGTCTTGGTGATCAGAAGCCGGATCGTGAGTTTCAATTCTCCACCAAATCGAGAGTTATCCTTATCTAACGGAAGATCGGGCACCCCATTGCCATCACGGAATTAGTCTTGCCATCGTATTTTTCAATTCTTGTAGGCTTGAAACCCGACGGCTAGTCAACCTGTTGTAGCTCCTGGGTGAAGGCCGGTACGCCTTCATCTACAAGAGGACTCCGGCTCTGACTATGGCGGTTAAACTGCTCGTGGTGGAGGCCGAAGTGCTCGTTCTCATCCTCCAATCGGCGGCGCTTCTCTTCTTCACGTTCGCGGCACCGTGCGTTGATGTCCTGGCGAAGATAGCGTCGCAAACGGTTTCGGAGATCTTGGTTGTCGTGGCTGTTGTTCTAGGGATGCCTCCGATTGTTGTTGTTAGGGTTGCCGAGAGACATCTGGCGTGACTCCACGTGTGGCCGACTGGAGCCAGCCACCCAACATCGCGTTGATGCAGACGAGACCACTATTGGAGAACCCGACCGATTGGTCGCTATGAGGGTGTCACCCGACTGTTGGTGTTACTGACATGCAGCAGCGGTAATCATGGCTTTGATCCTTGCGATAGTCAGGGTGGCCTAGTGATCAGGCCCAAACTGGAGTGTATCCAGTAGGGTTGCAGTGGCCACGACGTTTTGTTGAGGCGTGATGAAGACGCCGTGGTCGCCAACTCGAGTTTGGAGGATTTGTTGTTGAGCAGTTCGCCCATCCCTGTGTAGCTCGTCGTTGTGAGCATCACGCTCGGCCTCCTGTTGTTGTCGTAGTTAGCGGGCCTCCTCCTCTCGCTGCTCGTGTAGTCGATGTGCCTCTTGAGAGGAAGTAGAGCCCTTGGACGCCATGAAGACTTCGCGGGGCAGGAAGAAGCTTGCCAAACTACTGTCCGAACTGCTGTAGAAGCTGCTATCTGACTTGGAATCGGAGTCGGAGTAGTTGATGGGTGTGATTATGACCCCGATCTCCCTAGATCCAATCTCGAGCGGCTCTAGGCCGTATCCGAGTTGGACCTTAGGGGATCGGTTTTGCCATGTCAGATGTAGATTGGAAATATCCATGGTGTTGCCGAGTCTGTACGGGAGATTGACAGTCTCCTCCCTTCTTAGCCCGATCTCGGCCGACTCGAACGCCGAAGGAAAGAGTTGTCCCGAGACCCGGGCATGTAGAGGATTGCTGTAGCAAGTCAACGAGGGTTGCTGTAGCGTCGAGTGGGCCAACCGGCGCAGAGTCGGCTGGTTCCCTGGACGATCGGATCGAGTCCGAGTTGGTCAGGGTGAGGTTGCTGAATTTGTCGGCGATGAAGTTGAGGCTCCCGAATGTGATCGTATCTCCAGGGGAGAAGTTGATGTCGTCGACTCTGGTTGTTGAATCCATCGAGCTTGCTGAGGTTGATCTCACCGAAGCCTCTACCTGGCATGCCAACTGTTGATGTTTTACACCGGCAATAAGAATATAGGGCTACTCGTCGGATCGAAGCTTGGTGGATTGCAAAGGAACATGAAGAGTTTATACTGGTTCAGGCCCTTGTGGGTGCCATGGGCCCCGGGTACCTCATAACCAGCATATGGGCCACTTGGATAAAGGATGGGCCTAGCCTTGTAATTAGAGATATGGTAACCCTCGGCAGACCTTGCCTTGTACAATAAGGAATATACAGTCCTAGCCGGGTACATTATATCTCTAAGGGGAGATCTCCTAGTTGTAATCCGACGGGGACTCCTACCTTGTAACCCTGTCCCCCAGTATATAAGGGGAGGCAGGGCGCCCCTTGAGGGCATGGCCAGACGGTTCATCAGAATCGCCACCACAATTCCTCAAAGGAATACATACAAACTGGACATAGGGTATTACCTCACAACAAGGGCCTGAACCAGTATAAAATCTCCTTGTGTTCCTTTGCAATCCACCAAGTTTCCATCCGCCGAGTAGCCCCATATTCATATTGCCGGTGTAAAACATCGACATCCCTCGAGATGAGATAATACCCTACATCCAGTTGTGATGTATTTCCTTTGAGGATGTATGACGATGATTCTGATGAACCTTCTGATCTTGCCCTCAAGGGGCACCCTGGCTTCCCTTATATACCGGGGGACAGGGTTACAAAGTAGGAGTCCCAGTCGGACTACGACCAAGGGCTCTCCTTCTAGGAGTACAACGTGCCCGACTAGGACTGTGTTTTCCCTGTCGTGCAAGGTTAAGTCTGCCAAGTTCTATTGTATCCCTAATTATAAGGCTAGGCCCATCCCCTGTCTGAGTGGCCCATATGCTTGTCATGAGGTACCCCGGGCCCATGGCCTTCACATTAATAAATGGGACTAATCACAAAAAACATCATTCAGCTCGCCCATGACCGTGGGCACGGCTATTCGAACAGTTTTACTCTGGCCAGAGGTGTACAACTTTACCCACAAGACACAACCTCACAATATGTCACCATGTGCCTTGGCACCACCACGATACCTTGGAAAGGAGTTGTGATAGGACTCTTCGCATAACACACCCAATAGAATGACCACCCGCCAAGTCCCTAGTAGAGGTGGCCCAACCTCCAGGCTAGAGAAACTCTTGGCTCCCAACCATATGGTCTTATTGGCACTGCCATTATGGATTTATTGACACTACCACATATCAACTAAACATACCATGGTGTCTCTTGCTAGGACATGCTACACTACAAGTCCAGCCATTGCCCATGCTGGCTTGTGGTTAGTATGGTAAATGCATCACAACAGTAGCTCATGAACTAGTCCTTAACTATCATGAGCACCGCTAGCAACAAAGCCAACCTGGTGCTCACAAACAACCATTCATCCATGTTTTAGTTGCCCATTAAGACTCAGTCTCACACGACCACCATCGTGAATAGAACCATCATCATTTTATGTGTAATCATATGTGATTAACAACCTTTATGTGATTCTACCATTTCTAAGCAGGGCTAAGCAACCTAGAATTATTCTAGTTAACCAATACTTCAGCTAGCTAGTCATATTAATCCCATAGGTACAAAGGTAGGTCATCAAAACAACGGGCTATAACAAGGATCAGGGTTTCCCTTCCTGATTTCATTATAAAATAAATGCACCTTTGAATCAAAACAGAGTTTTAAATCATAGGATCAACATGCTCAAAGGTTTGTGGGTCTGTGTGACTTGCCTTGCTGCTCCGAACCCTCCTCGAAGTAAACCGGCTCTTCCAAAACGTCCGAAACTATAGGCAAATAACAAAATATAAGCACCTATCAACAGCACATGTGAATATTTTTAATGGATAGATCTCAATTTTTAAAGAATTTAGAGACTTGAACGACCTCAATCCGAGTTCGAATGAATTAGTTATGATTTTTGGAAGTTTAAACCGATTAAAACTACTTACAGGAATTATTAAAGCATTAATGATGCAATAATGAATTAATTTTGAAAAGGAAAAAGAGATTTATTGCGTCATCAGAGAGTGGTCCATCATAGACCAAGTCCACATGATCGGTCCACCGGGTTCGACGGTTTGGATGGATTGGATCAAGATCCAACGGCTCGGATTTATCCCAAGGTCGACGCTTGGATGCACGACACTTGGTGTCGATCTGGAGGATGACGTGGCAGCTGACGAGGTGATGACGTGGATGACCGGCAACGGCAGTGGCTCGAGCGGCGAGGCTTGCGGCGATCCAGGACACGGCGGCGGCTGCGGTTTGCGCCAAAAGGACGAGCTCGACGAGGTGATCTTACCTCACAATCACTCAGCGACGAACTGCGATGACTTGACCACCGGCGATGAGAAAAGGTGGCGGAGGCCTTCGGGTACTCAGCGGCGACGGCACTTCAGTGGGGAAGGGTGGCTACTGGGTGGCAGACGAGGTGCTTCTCTACCTGGAGAACACGACTGGGTTGTCGGCAAAGGGTGGCGACGAACCAAGTAGCGGCGCGGCGCGGCTGGACTTTGCGGTGGCGGCGGCGCTGGGATCTAACTGTGGTTGGGCTCTCTGGGTGTCTAGGGCTGGGGTGAGGGTGGCGGCGGATAGAGGGGAGGACGGTGGTACTTAATGCGTCGCCAATCGGAGGAGTCCAAGGTGGATAAGGCGACTATGGCAGCGGCAAACTCGGGCGGAAGCGGACTCCAAGTCAATCTCAAGTTCGGGCTCAAATCTCAACCATTTTGCTTCGGGTTTCGAGGGGAAAGGCAGCAGAGATACAGGGGAGGATTTCCCCTCAACCAATTCGATGAGATCACGAGCGGGGCACCGGATTTCACGCCGGACCGGTGGCGCCGGCTCGGGCTCGAACTCGGCCCGAGGTTGAAGGTCCACCCATCGACGGGGAAGGGAAAGAGAGAAAGGGAGATGGGCCGAGCTAGGCTGCGGGCAAGGGAGAGAGAGAGCAGGGGAGAGATGGGCCAAAATCGGCCCATGGCCTCGGGAGGGATTTTAAAAAGCTTTTTCTAATTTATTTATTCACTGATTTGGTTTTTGATTTATTAAAAATACTTCCACAGCTCAAATAATTCCCAGAAAAATCCAAGGACTACAAGAATTAAAGAAGTATTTAATAAAATTTTCTCTGGCCCATTTTTACATTGAAATTTATTTAGGATTTTTATTAACCACTTCTTTAGGCTTTTAATTAATTTCTAAAAATTATATTTTCTGTCGCAGCCCTAGATTTAATTTCAGGTAATTTGTGTTATGCCCCCACTGTCATTAGAGTGCACAATTTAAACTTTTGCATTGTCACTTCATGCAAGTTAAAGTTTGCAATATCTAAACCCTCATTAATTAAACCCTAAATCGGCAAAAATAAAACACTACTAAAAGTGCATCAAATTGAACAGAAGTGTATATGGGAGATAATTTATGAAAATAATATATTATTTATCATGAATTAATATAATTTTTTCAGAATTTAATTCATTATTTTAGATCCCTTAAAAATTCAAACAAGTTTCAGCCTGGGTCCTTTTCTTTGAATTTCTGTGAGCAAACCATTTTGAATTTTTGTGTGAAACTTTCGAAAATGGAACCTAAGTAGTCTGGGCTAGCTACACAAAAATCACCATATTTTTAACACTAGTTTTACTTACTCAATTTGATTTTTTAAAGTGAGAGGAAAAGAAAAATCTAGAAAAACCCCTCAAAATCAGAGTTCACCAACTTTTCTACCATACCCCTCTCATACACCTAGAGCACCACGACCTGGGCCCACTAATCAGTGTCTAGAAGCTACCTCCATCTCTTGTGCACCAAAATTTTGAGTGGGACCCACCAAGGCATGCAAATGGAGAGAGTAACACCTATTTGGCCTTACTGTCATCTCTTTCTCTCTTCTCCTCTTTCTCAACTTCCACGCCAGCTAGCTCACTCATCTTCTCCACCCCATTCTTGTGTCAAGCAGCTGAGAGGTGTGAGCTCCTCGTGCGTGCCGCTGCTGCTGCTGTTGCCGCCGTGCGTGCCTGCTGCTGCTGTCCGTGCTCCTCGTCGGCCTCTCGCCCTGCAGCTGCTCGTCGACCCCTCCACGATCCTCACCCGTGGCTCGCTGCCTTCCAACGCACCAGGGACGCAGCCTCGCCGCGGAGCCCTGGGAGCGCGGCCGCGACGTCGCCGTCGTGCCGGCGTTCCCGCCGTTCGAGCTCGTCTCTGGCTGAGCCACTGTGCCACCAACACCGCCTCAGCCCCAGCAGCCAAGCGCCCTAAAAATCTCTGGAAACCGAGCCCCGAGCGAGGAGATCAGCCATCGTCTTCCCCAACTCTGGTCAAACTCCGCCACGCGTGATTCGCCTCAACCGGTGAGTTGTTTGTCGTTTCCTTGCACTGGTAGCATCCTAGGGTGATACTTAACCTCCTGCATGTGTTGTCTCCACTGCGCATGCAGCGAATCGAGCCAGCCACGGTGAAGCCGAAGCTTGGCCATCACCGTTGCCGTCGTCTGCAGCCGCCGGAGCCCATCTGACCTCTTTCGACCCAGAAAACCGCACGGTAAGCTTCATCATGCTCCCTAGCCACCTCTTCCAGTTTCTTTTTTACTTGATTGAAGGCCATCGCCCATATGTATGTGTAGCCAGTGCGCAACAGCCGCTCGAGCTCGCCGCTGGCGAGCTACTGTCCATCACCGGCGAATTTCCGAGCACCGTTAGGTTCGCAGGGACCTCGGCTACATTTTCTCTTTTGGCCGCAACTTCAACCGAGCCACCGTTCGCCGCCGGCGCCGGCGAGCAGAGCCGGCGGCAAGCCAGCCCCGTGCCTCCTCTGTTTTGAAACACCGACAGGTGGGCCCGGGCTGGGGAGGAATAAGAAAAGAAAAGAAAAGATAAACTGAATTATTTTCCAACAGAAAAAGGTCAAATTTTGAAAATCCATAACTATTTCATTTTAACTCCTTTTTGAGTGAAACCAATTTTGTTAGTTCTGTAAATTTGTGAACTTTAATACTGTGAAATAAAATAGGACCACTCCTATACAGAAAATGTCTATAAAATAATGTGAAGCAAAAATAACTTATTTTGTGCCCAAGAACTTTGTAAATTTTTAGAAGATTCATCCTAATTGCTAAAAATATGAAACCAGTTTTGTTTAACTCAGAAAACTGTAACCTTTGCTGTGGATAAATTGTTTTTGACAAAACTACCTCCCAAAATAGACCTAAGTAATTTCTAACCCTTCTTTTTGATAAACTTGTAAAATTCACAACTAAATCAATTTAAATCAAAATCCAGTGAACCTAATTTTGTTGGAACCAGTAAAATATGTAATTTCACATAAAAATACTCACACTTGTAAAATCCTATTTTGGAATGCAAGTTACTTGTGATACCCTAAGGGAGTACAAATTAATTACAGATCTGCCAGTTTCAGCGTATATGGCTTATTATTTTTGTATCTCCTAAACCGTAAAAGATTTTGGAATGATTGTTTCACAAAAATTCACTTTAGAATGTGGCCTACCTACTATATTTATTGCATAATCAATCGATCATTTTGCATAGACATCTTTAATTGATTCTTATTTGCTTATTTGCTTTTTAATCAGTAGATTTAGACAACTCGGAGTACGTGGAGCAAGAACCTGAAGTTGAGTATGAACCATCGCAGCAGGAAGGCAAGCATCTAAGCATATTGAACCTATGTCTTTAATAAATTGATTTGTTTGCGAAAACAATATCTATATGCATGTTTCGGTCTATTTAAAATGGGAAAACGGATAGAGTCAATATTGCCCAATTGTATGCATTTTCATTCCTTGGTTGTTGATTCCATATTTTTACCTTGTCACCCCTGGTTAAGGACTTTGGGATACTTTTATTTTATCAAATGCTTAGCCATGCTTAATTCTAGATTTAGAAAAATCCGATAGATGGAGCTATTGGTTCAAACTAGTTTAATACGAATGGATGGGTTAAAATCTGAAAAGAATAACTTTTGATTTATAATTGAGAATATGTTTGACTTGGACGGATGATAGGGCGATGATGGGATGGTGTTTCCCCAATGCATGTAGCTCCGTCTGGGTCGTTAAGGACCGAACATGTTGACGTCTATTCAAGCACCCTACATACTTCCACACGCCGGGAATGGGACGGCTTAACTCAGTAGCATGGGAGCCTGTGGCCATCTATGCCCGTCCGTCAGTCGTGAGGATGGTTTTTCCTTTGGAGGGCCTCGTGCGCGCTTGGTTTTGGCCGGAGGTGCCTCCCGCGACGGTGAGCCCGCCTTAGTCACCCTGTGTGTGGAGCTAAGTCGTCGGGGGCCCAGACGTGGTTTAGGTGGTTGGAGCTAAGCGTGGGAAAGGTTTTGTTGTGACCTCTAGTCCGCACTCAATGTGTAGAGTGTGGGTATCGACGGGTATGGATCAAACTAGAGTGTAGCCGTTTGGCTTCTATCACATCGTGTGGGTAAAGATGTACACCTCTGATCAGAGTAAGAACTATTTGAATAGCCGTGTCCACGGTTACAGGACGACCGCTTGATGTGTTAGTCAGTCTATGTTAGCATCCAACTTGGGATATGTGGTTATATCATGACTTAGGATAGTCATGGATGGATGGGTTTATATGAGAGGTTTTGGTGTTAAATATGACTTGGTTTTAGTCATAAAAGATGGTATGCTTGTGTAGCATATTTATTTGGGCAATGGTGGCCCATTGTTGATGTTAGAGCATGGGATTGTGCTGATTTTCACCTCTTTATCAGAACATTTTACTTGCTGTCCTAAAAATTTCAGATTGCTATTTCTCGCAAATGCTTATAGTTTCAAGGTATTATTTTGCTCAACAAACTTAGCTTTATGCAAAACCAGATCAACATAGCCATATTCCTTGATGAAGAGACCAACATTACTCCTTTGTACTATTAATATTGTATAAGTCTAGCTAAGTACCATTCGTACTCACGCTGCATACTTTTCAGGTGAGGAAAACGACGATGATGGTGTGGTCTACTATTATCCCGCCGAGGGTGGCGAGGATAATGTGTAGTTGAAGTTAAGCTCTACCCCAGTTGATTGCCTTGTGGGGTTTTGGTATGGCACCACTGGTTTTTATCCTTTATGTTTATATTTTCCGCTGCTATCTTTTGTGCTACTCTGTGATGAATTAGGGTGTGTGAACCCTCTATGTAATATATATAACCCTACTTCTTTTTTATCCATATTTAGAGTACTTGTGATGTTTATCAATTGCTTGTGATGAAAGTGTGAGGCTAGTCGCTTTCCTGGGGACTCGCTGAACATGAGTATGAGTTTAGAAATGATGAGATGCATGGATATTGATTCAACCGTAGACCATGTCCCCAGAAGTGTGTATTGTGTTTGGTCGCCACCTTCGTGTGGTTTGATGGGCACACTTTGCTGTTTCGGACTGGTGAATCAACTCTCTAAATATCTTCTTATTTCTGAATTCGGCACTTTGGATTTGTATTATGAATGGGTAAATATTATGGCAAGGCTACGATGAGGATGGATGGTTACTGCGCTTATTTGGTTTTGATTCGAGATCCCATCCATCTAGATATTTCGTGTTATCATAGTAATTACTCTCCATAATGCACTTCCGGGGTGTCCACATTTTCGCAGGTATTATTTATTAAATAATTTTTAGGGTGTGACACCTTGCATGACAAGGTTAGGGATATAGTCCTAGCCAGTTTCTCTATGTTCTTAGAAGAAAATCCCTTGGTCGAGTCCCACTGGGATTCCTACCTTGTAACATTGCCTCCTCGGTATATGAGGAGAGGCAAGGAGCCCCCTGGGTTAGACATCAATCCTTACAACGAAAGCAATAGGTATTACCTCACCCCGAGGGCCTGAACTAGTATAAATCGTCTTATCTTTCAAAGTTCATCGAGATTCGGTCTGACGAGTAGCCCTACAATCAATACCGCCGATACAAAACATCGACAAAGGTGCACTTGTTGCTAAAGCACCTCATGGGGTTGAAGGACGAGGGGCTGACTGGGGTGTGGATTGCCCAGAACTTCATAATCCGACGGATGTAGCCTCTGAAGGATTGTGTCCACCCCAGCTTCGAGTACAACGGGCCCAACGACCCCACTTGGGAGTCAGCAAATCGATTACCAATGGGGAGGTCTACGACCAGGTGCACCGGTTCTTCTCTAACAGAGTTCTCATCAATGCCAACGACAGCGACTTCCCGAAGCCCTTTAATGTAGCCAACCTTCCTCCGTCGGTAAGATTCTCCTTCTGAGTCTTGTAAGATGCTTGAATGAATTGTAGAGCAGGTTATCATTGATTTCGTCTTGAAGGACTGCATCAACTAGTCTCCCACCCGCCTAGCCAGCCGGCTAGGCGTTCAAAGAAACGCTCTGCTAACCCCTCCACCGATGAACCTAGCTCCAAAAGGGCTGGGAAACAACTGATGGCAGAGCCACAGGGAAACCGAGCCTGACCCGGCCATCCAGCGGTCCAAAGGTTAGGGAGTCGGGCACAGCTCCCACTTCACTGCTGTTGTCTTCTTCATCGCCTACTCTGCCGCTGACGATGCCACCGCCAACAGCACCTACGCCGCTGCACAGCGGCCCACCACCCAACGCCTGGCCGACTGATGCGACTGAGCACAACGAGCCCCTAAGGTCGCCGCCTCCAAGGTCTTCACACCAAGGGTGTGGTTTCCGGTTCAAATCTTCCAACAGGTACTCCTCCATCTTTTTATGCTTTTGACGTCGAGCGAGCACATCTTTAATTGGTATGCACTTGTGTCTTGCAGGAAGCCTTGTCATGATGACCCAAAAGAATCATTGCCATAAGCCTTGCCACCGAGCATTGCCCTGACTAGGGGTGAAGCTGAAGGGCAACCATCAGAGCCGAGTGCCCTTCCGACCATCAAGGCCGAGGCGAAGCGCACAAGCCCAAGGCTAGCTTCCCCCAGTCGGGAGGTGGAGGACCACCTGACAGAGCCAACTCCTCTAGCCCCACCGACTGATCCAAGACCGACGACGACTCCTCCACCACCATCTCCATCTTCCCAAGCAATGCCGGTAGGCCGAGAGTTTAATATCGGTCATCGGAATATCGTTTTGGAGCAGATTTCGTGACAATTTCTCGAAGACTCGTGAAGACCTAGAGCATTTCAAGTCACCTTTGATCAATCGATCCTATAATTGAATATTAAATTATTTTGATTGTGAAATCTGCATCGATAGGCATGCACTGATCTGTGTGGTCCCGTCTGTGAGTTAGATCGGTGGACCTACCCAACCTTGCTGCATTTAAATACTTCCTTGATGATTGCAATATCCTGTTCCCTTGTAACCACCACTATCGTGCCTTGGTATGCGTGCACTCTTATGCGTGTGCCGACAGTCACCCTTCAAACTTAAAATTGAGAAACTTCTTGGGTAAAACTTGGTTTTACGAAACGTTTGGAAAACCCGACACCTAGGTTGGTGCCTTGTGAAAGAAAAATAAGTTTCAAAATGGAGATTTGTGACACAAGGTCGGTCCGGGGTGAGTGATGCCTGTGTGGTCGCTTTAAGGACCAATTCCTTCGGAATTTCATCCTAGTATATGACAGTACAACCACATGGGTAAATGGGAAAGCCCCTGGCTGAGTAGCTAGTCGCCCAGGGACGCCTTGCGTGTCATTGGACTATGGATCGCTAGGAGGGCATCGAGGAAGGCCTCCTGGGTTCCTGGCACAGTATGGTCTGGGACCTACTCTGTTGTTGGTCGTGGACCCCTCCAGTTGACATGGCGTAACTTGGGAAGGGTTGGGAAATGCCTTGTCACGAAAACCTCTAGGCCACCGATCGTGCCTAATCAGTGTGAGATAGTGGCTAGAGTGTAAAGTGTACCCCCTCTGCAGAGGTCTAAACTATTTGAATAGCCATGCCCACGGTCATGGGCGGATGTGAGGTGATTCCTTATCGTAGTTTTACGCTGTTTGCAAATGTATGTGTGGTTTTGGGGAACTGTGGGAAGGATGTGCCGTCGAGGACACGGGTCGTCCGATGATGCCAGCTTGGCTGTCGAGGAGAGTAGGACTCGGGAAGTCTAGAGAAAATGTCCTGGCTCTTGGAGCCGGTTTGATGTGAAATCTTGAGATTGTGAAAACCGGAGAAAATAAAGATCGATACATTTTCACTCCGATCGGGCGAGACCCACCTCGCCCTGATTGTTGAGAAACACACACTTAGCAGATTCCAAAAGAATTTAAATAAAACTGGTTTCAAATATCCAGCCACTCTTTGGAGCCTGCAACAACCACCTAAGTTCCCCTAGATTGTTGAGTACGTAAGTACTCACCCTTGCTCTATATATATAGTTCTCCGTCAAGAGCTGGAGGTGGAGTTGCAGTGAAGTGAAGACTAGGGTTTTGTCCTGGTTCCAAGCCACTGCCTATGTGTTGGGACTTAGTCCGCTGTTCCGTTGCTGCCAATGCCTTTGTGCTGTTCGTTGTTGTCTCCGGCTTGCCTCGAAGCTGCAACGTAAGCTAAGGTATATGCTTAATTATTTATTTAAGGTTTGCGATGATGTATATCTGATTTCCATGGATACCAGTGCCATGTCCTGGGACTGGTATCGGTATCATGGTTCCGCGAGGAAGCAGTTCACGCTGTTTTCCTACGGCACGCCCTATTTGGTGTCGTTATACGGCGGTGCCAAATCGGGGTGTGAGAACTCCTCACCCAATCTAAGCAGCTGGATAGGCTCAAGAGAGAGGTGGAGGACCTCGAGGCTGCAAAGGCCAAGGCCAAGTCGGCTCTTGAAGGTAATGCAGTCTTCTTTTTGCACTCGATTGTGTTTTGCTTTTTGCTCTCACCTAATATCCTATCATTGTGGGACAGAATACAAAGCACAAACATGCTCATAGTTCGAGGCCTTCACGGAGCAGATAAGGCATGCCGAGTCCACCAAACAGGCTATCCTCGACTCTGCCAAGCCGCTGCTAGAGATAATCCACTTGGACGGTGCCAGTCCAAGCTTAGGTTACCCCCTCTAGCTTATCACTCTACTTCAGGACACTCCTGCGGTGCTGAAGTCCTTCGTGAGGGAGAGGGCGGTTGTCACGCCTAGAATTTCCATCCAAAATTATGGAGTTTTACTGTGTGAAAATCCTCATCTAGGAATCAACCGAGGCACACACAACATAGTTGATAATCAAAGTAATTGTTTACATATCGAAAGTATTCATTACAGAGGCGAATGGTACCTCACAAAATGATAAAATTTCTAATAGCAGTAAATAACTAAGATAGCACGATGAACATATCGAAAGTATTCATTACAGAGACGAATGGTACCTCACAAAATGATAAAATTTCTAATAGCAGTAAATAACTAAGATAGCACGACGAAACCCACTCCACGAACTTGACCGGGACTCCTGTTTAATCCTCCATGTAGTCCTCCTCGCTGAAGTACTCCTCTGAATGATGATTGTTGATTGCAAGGTGAGAACATGGAATACTCCGCAAGCCACACAGCAAATGCACAGGATAACAAAGAATGGCATAATATGGCTCAATTTGCATAAAAGCATTTAATAAAACTTTTAAGACGGTAATAAAGCATTGATTATTAAGCAATATTGATCAACACTATACCGCTCACCAAAATGGTATAGGCCCAACCACTCCAACCTGGAGCTAAACATATTCCACCATTCAACAGTTAAGTTCAGATAATGTGGGACTAATCATAGAAAACATTGCTAGGCCCGCCCTTAACCGTGGGCACGGCTATTCGAATAGTTTTACTCTGATCAGAGGTGTACCAATTTACCCACAAGATACAACTCCACAACACGTCACTGTGTGCCTTAATACCACCACGGTATCTCGGAAAGGAATTGTGACAAGACCCTCCATGTAACCCGCACAACAAGAGTGCCACCCGATGAACCACCAGTTTCCGGCAGGAGCTGATCAAGCCCCCAACAGGAAAACGATCCAACGCCCAAGACATGGACTTATTGACACAACCATGGTGGTCTTATTGACACAGCCACAACACACCGTGGGGCCTCCAATTGAACAAACTACACTTTAGATTCCACCATTACCCATTCTAGCTTGTGGTTAGCACGGGTATTGCTTTGCAACAAGTAGTCCGCAAACCAGTCCTTAACTGTCACGAGCACCGCTAGCAACATTCACAATCCTGGTGCTCACAACCCACCTTTTAATCAAGTTTTAGTAGACCATTAAATTATCCTTGCACGACCACAGTCGTAAATGGAATCATCATTTCATGTGACTAAATATTATAATCAAAGTTAATGTTACAGCCCAGAAGTTATTCTATAGTTTGCTAAGCATGGCTAAGCAGAGTCCAACAGGTAATCTAGCTAACCAATAAATAAGCTAGCTAGTCACAATTATCCCATAGGTACAAAGTCCAGTAATCAAGTCAAAGGGGCCATAAACAAGGATCAGGGTTTCCTTTTACCGATGACATTCCAAAATAAATGCAGAGTTGAAACAAAATATAGCTTTAAACACAGAAAAAATATGCTCAAACGTGTTGAGGAATCTCTGTGATTTGCCTTGCTGCTCCTCACAAGCCTCGGAACTCTCCTTGAGAAATTGCGACTCTTCCTGGTAATCGGCGGCTAAAGGCAATAAACAAAAACAAGCAAAACAGTATATCAACACACATGAACAGTACAATATTATATTTTTAATGGGTAGATCTTGATTTTTAAAGAATTTTGCAAGTTGAATCACCCCAAACAGAGTTTGGATGAATTAGTTATGAATTTTAGAAGTTTGAACCCTTTTAAAAGCTTTTAAAAGAATAAAACCGATTTGTTGCATCATTACTGAATTAATTTAATTCGGGGAAAGGCTTTATGACGTCATCACAGAGAGAGAGCTCTTGGCTGACTGGTGGGGCCCACTGGCAGCTAGAGGGAGGGGTTCTAGTCTACGGTGGACCGAGTCCACCGGGGTCCATAGATCCATTCGACGATTGGGATCTTAAGGGAACGGATCAGACGGTCGGAAATGATCCACGATTTTAGATAGATCGGAGGGCTAAGACTTAACCTAACTTTGATCGGACGGCTGAGGTTTGATCTAACAATCTAAAGCTGAGATCTAACCGGGAAGATCCGAAGGCTGAGATTAGATCAGGCAATCGATGGCTCGGATTAGATTCGAGCGGATCCTAACTGGCGCCTAAGTGGCAACCACGGCGACGGCGGCGGCACGGGGTCCAATGGTCACCGGCAATCAGCGGCATGGCGGCATGTGGCGAGGACGGGAACAAATAGAGGAGATCACGGTGATGCTTACCGAGAGCAGAACGACGAGGATTGGCCACGAGAGCGACTGGCAATGAGCTTTTAGCGGCGGTGGTCTTCGGGTTCCCGTGGCGATGGTGTTCCGGTGATCTCCGATGGTCTAGAGGTGGGGGCCAAGCTTCCTTGGGCTCCGGTGAAGCACACCGAGACGACGGCGAGCTCTAACGGTGAGCGAAGCAGCGACGACACGCGACCGGGGCTCAGCTGCGGTGGCGGAGCAAGCTTGGGACGCGGGGAGGTGGTTAGGGCTAGCTAGGGCTCAACCTCGTGCACGGGATAGCTCCTAGGGGTCTAGGGCTTGCTATTTAAGGCAGAGAGGGGCGGAGTTCGGCTCGGGTTCGGCGAGATACGCGGCAGAGGCGGAGTAGGGATAAGATCCGAGTCGAGAATCTTCAGGTCTCCTCAACCGACGACGACAGGGCTCCGGTTTCTTGGGGATAAAGTAGAGGAGGTTCAGGGCTCTGTTTCCCCTCAACCAATTGGACAAGATCGGGGCTGAGGCACTTGGATTTAGAGCGGATTCAGCGGCGGCGATGCTCGGGAGTGGCTCAGACTCCGTAGTGGGAGGTTGAAGACGACCGACAAGTGGGGCCACCTGTCGGCGAGGCACGGGAGAAGCAACGGCCGTAGGCCATGGGCCGTGCACGCAGGGGGGCGTAAGTGCACAGTAACAGGCCGAATTCGGCCCGTGCCTAGGGAAGGGGTTTTTATTTTCTTTTTTCTTTTATTTTAATGCTGTAAACTTATTTAATGCACCAAAAATACTTACCTTAATCAAATAAATCCCAAAAAATTCCAAAAAATAGATGATTAAGCAAAGAATTTTATAAAATTATTTCCAAGCCCATTTTACTATAGATTTTTCTCTGTTTTTATTATTTTCACTCATTGAGGCTTTTAATTTAATTTCTAAAATTCCTTTTTCACAATTATTTTTATATGGGGATAAATTTAGGGTGTTACAGCGGTTCTGAGCTCGATCCAGACAATCATTGTGGTCAAATCATTGTACCCCTGAGTTGATGCGCAGGTGGTTGGTGAGGGCTTCGCAGTGAATTGTACCAAAGAAGATGCCTTGGCATTGATGGACGAAGCACAAACTGCCACCACTGCCCTTGTAGAAAATATTGAGCTATGAAGAAAACAAGAAAACCTTTAAGTAGCTCCGTGTGTTATGTAATGGACACTACTATGCTTTTGGTTGTAAATGCATGCATATAAGTTGTTTATGTGTTTGTTAAATTTGTTGAGTAGCTTCATCATATCCTTGTCATTAATAGCCTTGCCGGACTAACCATAGGCCCCGAGTGCTAGGAGTTGGCTCAAGGCACTTGTCCTGTTAACATGTCGTACTTGGAACCTTAGGCTTTCTTGTGGGTAAAGATGTACACCTTTGGCTAGAGTATAAAATGTTTGAATAGTTGTAGCTCTCGGTTATGGGAAAGTCTAGCACTATAGCCAAGTTAGATGTTTCTTCTACTAAAATGGCATGGAGGAATAATGAAACTAAAACCTGAGGTCTTGGCCTAGTTTGGTCTGGATTGGTTTGGTTTGGTTTCGTATAGCCTAGGTTAAGGCCGGTTTGGGTGGGAACGCAGCCGTGGTAATAATTATGTTGATTTAGAGCTAGGATCGTGTTTTGATCAAAATGCCTTGAATTATTAATGTGGTTTAAAATGCTTGTTTGCTGCAAAATAACCCTATAAAACAATTCCTTGTACCCCTTTGCATTATATTTGCATTTCACTGATGTGGCTCGCTGAGTACTGTGGGTGGTATCCAATCTTGCTCAATTTTCCGTCTCCAGTAAAAGAAGCTTTGGAGAATAAGTCCTAGGTGGAGTTTCGGCTTATACCCCAGTTGAGCGCCTGTGAAGATGGAACCGTAGGCCTGCTAGTCCGCTACTATTTTCTTTTCGTGGTTTGGCCTTATGTGCCTTTATAATAATGTAAATATTATCGATGTAATAAAGATGTGTCTTTTGTATCAATGTTGTTATGGTGTACCCCGGGTTTTCCTAGGACGGGGATTAATACACTAGCTATTGGGGAAAATGGTGTTTCTCCCAATCATGACAGCACCCGACTGCTACTTCTTCACTTAGTGCCAACTCACAACACTCCTTGTCATAGGTGAAAGATTGCTTGACGTTGCTGCGCAGAGAAATCATTCCCTTTGGGCCCGGCATCTTCATCATAAGGTAGGTGTAGTGTGGAACCACCATAAACTTAGCTAGAGTGGGTCTTCCCAAGATCGCATGATAGGCCGTCTCGAAATTAGCTACCTTGAAGCATATGCTCTTTGTCCAAAAGTTCCCCTGTTCCCGAATGTTACAGGCAAAGTTATTGGCCTGAGTGGTGTTGAGGAAATACCAGGGATTACCCCATGGAATAGAGTTGTACTCGAACGTAGTTCTAAATGAGGGATCTTCATGTAATATAGCGTCTTGGTGAATAAAATGTTGAGCGCGCCCCCACCATCAATCAAAACTTTCTTGAGCTTGACGTTGTGCATGACTGGATCCAACACCAAGGGATACCTCCCCGAGTGCAAGACGCGGTCGGGATGATCCGAGCGATCAAATGTAATTGCCATCTCAGACCATCTTAAGTATAGGGGGACATCAGTAGAAACTATATTGATTTCCCGTGTCATAAGCTTCTGCTTCCTCCTGGATTCATACACTGCCAAACCACCAAATATATGATTCATCTCGGTGCGCGGAACCTAGAAGTCATTTGGCTTGTCTTTATCCTTGTTGGAGTCACCTGTGTCCTTGGCCTTCTGTTGGAACTCCTGCAGAATTTTTTTAGCGTGTAGCAGTCCTTTGCAGCATGCCTGCCCTTTGGGTGACAGGGGCATAGCGCATTCATCACTCTGTTGTAGTCAGCACATCCATCCCTCTAACTTGACTTTGGGTTCGGTTTGTCTTCAAGTTGGTTGGCCACTACGTGTTCTGCCGCAGCGTAAGCATTAGTCATCTCAAACATGTGTTCACCAAAGTAGGCGACTTCCTGGTAATCTTCTTGATGTAGTCCATATTCCTGACCCCTTTATGGAAAGCTGCCATTACCACGTGTTCTGTGACATTGGGGATCAAATTCCTCTTCTCCGAGAAGCGTCGTATAAAAATCCTGAAATGATTCATTCTTGCCTTGTAGAATATGGTAAAGGTCTAACTCAGTTCCAGGCCTCTCGTAGGTGCCCTAGAAATTTCCAATCCGGGCAAAAGGCGCTAGCATAACTAGTAGGTGATTTGCCATTGCATTTTGATCACCTCCAGCCGCCTTGATTGCGAGGGTATAAACCGGGAGCCATGATTCCAGATCAGTCTTTCCGTTGTACTTGTCGATTTCAGTCAGCTTGAATCCAGCCGGCCAGTTGACTTGACGAAGATTAGCTCCAAAAGCCAGAACACCATTAGTGTCATCGTGATGTCATGGCAGAGTTCGATGTCGAGATGGAATCCTATGCCGTGGCAGAGTCCTATGGCGCGGTGGAGTCCTGCACCGTGGGGAGCTGTCACACCGGCCTTCATGGTCATGGTAAATGCCAAAGCGATCCGGTTCGTCATCACGGCGGTGTTGTTCTTCCCCTTCCCTATCATGATGATGATTGATGATGTCATTGCATAGATCGCGGTGTATGTGATCACGTGTGTCACCACTAGAAGGAAGCTGACTGGATCCTGCAGCCCTTGACAGCAACTGACTTGTGGCGGACGGTGAAGAGGCCACTTAGTACCTAGAGGGGACGATTTCTATTGTACGCTCTTTGTGTTTCCGGACTACCGCTGCTGTCACCATAGCCTTGATCTTTGCAATTGTCAAAGTAGCCACGTGATTTTCTTCCAGCATCTATTGTAAGGTATCTAGGAGGGCCACAGCAGCTATGACATTTGTTATGGTGTGACGAAGACCAAGTGCTCTCCCATCTGGGTTTGCAAGATATCCTGGTGAACTTCTCGGCCCTTTGGCACAGCTCGCGCTTGCGCTGTTCTTGGTCTTCACGTAGTCGGTGATCCTCTTCCTCTTTCTTCCGTCTGGCTTCCTCCTCTGTGTCAGTCGAGGCCAAAGGTGTGGCCGATTTTGATACCATAAATATCTATCTGGGTGGAGAAAAGCTTCCCATGCTGCTCTCTGAATTGGGATCCGAGTCAGAGAAGTGGATGGAAAAATTGATGACGCCAACCATCCTAGATCCGAAGCTAACTGGCTCTTGACTGAGTCTGAGTTGAGATCTGGAGAGCTAACATATTGCTTCTTGGAAGACCATGGCAGAATTCATCAACTTGAGGGGGAGTCAGGGATCAAAATCTTGTCAAACTGTGTTTGAGAGATGACCGCCATCGTGTCCTTCAGTCCAAGTGGAAGTTGGCTTGCGGTGTTGTTGCCCCTGTCCAATTGGTTTGTGACCGAGTCGAAGAGTGACAGGTTGTCGACAATGAAGTCCAGGCTCCCGAAGCGAAAAAGTTGGCCGGGAGCGAAGGATTCGCAGGGGAAGCTAGTGATTGGAGCCATCAAACTCGATGATGTAGATCTTGACGCTTTGACTCCTACCTGGCACGCCAACTATTAATGTTTGTTATCAGCAATAATGAAACTAGGGCTATGCGTTGGATCTAGAGCTTGATGGTGACACAAGGCAAGAAGATTTAGATAGGTTTAGGTCCTCGACAAGAGGTAATACCCTACTCCTGTTTGGTGGATCGGAACCCACCGGATTGTATTGCTATATTGAATTGCATCGGTTTAGCTGTTGTCTATTCTCTTGTTTGTTGTTATCATGCCTAGAATTTCCATCCAAAATTCTGGAGTTTTATTGTGTGTAAATCCTCGTACAGGAATCAACCGAGGCACACATGACATAGTTGATAATCAAAGTAATTGTTTACATATCGAAAGTATTTATTACAGAGGCGAATGGTACCTCTCAAAAATAATAAAGTTCTAACAGCGGAAAATATACTAAAATGATGTGATGAAACCCACTCCACGAACTTGATCGGGCTCCTGCTCAATCCTCCAAGTAGTCCTCCTCGCTGAAGTACTCTTCTGAATGATGATTGTTGATTGTAACGTGAGTACATGAAATACTCCACAAGCCACATAGCAAGTATGTAGGTGCATAGGGTAACAAAGGATGGCATAATAGGGCTCAATTTGTATAAACAGCATTTAAAGAGGCATTTAAGAGAGTAGTGTAAACGTCAATAATTAAGCAGTATTAATCAACACTATAATGTTCTCTGAAACAGTATAGGCTCAAATACTCCCACCTGGAGCTAAGCATGATTCATCATTTAATAGCCAAATTGAGTTAATATAGGACTAATCACAGAAAATATTACTAGGCTCGACCTTAACCGTGGGCACGGCTATTCGAATAGTTTTACTCTGGCTAGAGGTATACCAATTTACCCACAAGACACAACTCCACAACACATCACTGTGCGCCTTAATACCACCACGGTATCTCAGAAAGGAATTGTGATAAGACCCACCATGTAACCTGCACAACAAGAGAGCCACCTGCTGGACCGCCAGTCTCCAGTAGGGTTGATCAGGTTCCTCGACAGGGAGACAGCCCAACGCCCAAGACATGGACTTATTGACACAGCCATGGTGATCTTATTGACATAGCCACAACACACCGTGGGGCCTCCGGTTGAACGAACTACACTTTGGTTCCCGCCATTACCCATTCTGGCTTGTGGTTAGCACGGGTATTGCTTCACAACAAGTAGCCCGTGAACCGGTTCTCAACTATCACGAGCACCGCTAGCAACATTCACAACCCTCGTGCTCGCAACCCACCTATTAATCAAGTTTTAGTGGACCATTAAATTATCCTCGCACGACCACAGTCGTAAATGGAGTCATCATTTCATGTGAAACAACCATTATAAATGGGGTCAAAGTTATAGCCCAGAATTATGCTACCATTTGCTAAGCAGGGCTAAGCAGAGTCCTAGGATAAATCTAGCTAACCCATACATAAAGCTAGTTAGTCACATATGTCCCATAGGTACAATATCTAGTAATCAAGTCAAAGTGTTGATGTTTTACAACGGCAATATGAATATGGGGCTACTCGGTAGATGGAAACTTGGTGGATTGCAAAGAAACACAAGGAGATTTTATACTGGTTCAGGCCCTCAATGTGAGGTAATACCCTACGTCCAGTTGTGGTGGTATTCCTTTGAGGATTTGTGTCGATCAATGATCTTCTGCCCTTAGGGGGCGCCCTGCCTCCCCTTATATACTGGGGGACAGGGGTACAAGGTAGGAGTCGCAGCCAGATACGGCCAAGGGATTTCCTTCTTAGAGATACATCTTACCTGACTAGGACTGTCTATTCCTTTTTGTACAAGGCAAAGTCTGTCGGGTGCTACTATATCTGTAATTATAGGTCTTGGCCCATCCTCTATCCGAGTGGCCCATATGCTTGTGATGAGGTACCCGGAGCCCATGGCCTCTACAGTAGCCCCTGAGACCTTCATAGTTGAGTCATAGCTGATGCCGAGTGCTCATCCTCCTCAGTAAACATTGCCCGAGTGCATTGCTCTCGAGTACTCTTTGTCCGAGTGCTTCTTCTTCCCGAGTCCTGCTTCATGTCAGCTGGCAGCGAGGCTATGAAGGGCTTCATGTAGATGTATGAATAGTGTGCACCGAATAGGCGCACCTATTAGGTGTAGCCCCCGACTTTGTGGTTAATTGTGAAGACAATTAAACATAAAGTCAAAGATCTTTAACCTTGTAGTCTTTCCTGAGTAGTATACTACTGGTATATGAGACTCTTTGGTATCATGTCAACCGGAATACGATTTATAGTCTTGCCGAGTAGCATGCCACTCGTATATGGGACTCTTCAACTTCATGTCAGCTAGAAAGAGGGTTTATAGTCTTTCCCGAGTGGCGTCCCACTCAAAAGTTAGACTCCTCAGCGTCATGTCTGCTGGAAAGAAGGTTTATAGTCTCTCCCGAGTAGTGCACTACTCAAAAGTTAGACTCTTAAACACCATGTCGGCTGGAATAATGTTGCTCATGGCAACTGTTGGCCAAGCATGTAGGCTAAGTACCACTTTATGAAATTAAATCCATTGCGTGGTTAGGTGTACTCGAGAAAGATACCTGCATCCTCAATTTTAATGAAGACTAGCTTGTGATCCTTATAAGGATATATCCTCGATACCTGGTGGATAAGACAGATACCCAAACATATATGTTTAGCAATTAGGCCTTCATGAAGCATATCTGTTTACCTCATCAGTTCCTGTTAGTAGCATCAGCACTGCGATTTTAACCCAGCCTGCGAGCGGCCCATATGGAGCGTGCTACTGTAGAAACTCATATCTTGGTGGCCCAGTACCGACTGTGTAGGCCCAGGCCCATGAGTCGGCACAGGCTCTATAAAGGCTGGGGGAGAGAGAAAAGATTCCTCTATCTTCCCCAAGCGACCAATCATTCCGTCTTCCCAACTCCGCGCCGAAATTTCGCCTCCTGCTCCGCTAGGGTTCGCCATTGCTTGCTCCTCCCCATTGAAGCTCGAGTGATTCCACTTTCCTTTGTCCATCCCCAGCCACCGACCACATTTCCCCCAAATTTCTTGTCCCCCCAGCCATGCCGAAGGTTCTAGTTTTTGAGGTGGCGTCGGACGAAGGGTAGCCGACCTCGGATTGCAGTCGGTCGAAGCTAGAAAGGCTGGAGAAGTTGCTACGGCTGCAAAGCTGTGACATCATCTGCTGGCGCCCGGCTGAGGGTGAGTCGGTTCCAAATCCCCTAGCCAGCGAGACTGTTGTTTTTGCCTCTTTCTTTGACCGGGGTTTGTTTCTTCCCTCTTCCGAGTTCCTCTGCCGTCTTCTTGGCTTCTACGGATTGGAGTTGGTGAATCTGAATCCCAACTCGATCTTGCAAATCTCTATTTTCGTGACTCTTTGCGAGTGCTATTTGGGTGTGGAACCCCATTTCAATTTCTTTAGGTACTTATTCCACATCAAGCCCTAGCACTCCAAGAACAGGGTCCAGGTGATTGGAGGGCTGGCCTTCAGTTGAGGAGTGAAATGAAGAAAATATATATCAATCTTCCTTTGAAATCCTCCTTGAAAGGTTGGCATAAGGAGTGGTTCTACTGTTCTGATCTGGAACCCTCCCTGCCTCCATTCACCGGTTCGCCACCGGCGGTCTCACCCAATTGGTCATCGGATCCAACCTTCGAAGAGATGGGCCAGGTGCATCAGTTGCTGGCAAGATTGGAGAAATTTAAGAAAGCCAGCCTGACCGGCCTCTGGGTGGCCAAGCGCTTCCTGACCCGGCGCGTCCAACCATTTAAGCTGAGGAGCGAATTCTATTGGGATTACCAAGGGAAAAACGACCCTGACCGAGAAAGCCGGGAGGTGGCTGACCAGCAAAAAGTGACTAAAACATTGTTCACTTATTTCTCCAATGGGGTGATCGAAACTGAGGACGTGGAGCGCTCCATCGTGGCTTATAGCCGAAACCGGCCTCGTCCCGAGGTAACCCTTGCTTCTCTTCTGTGATGACTACCTGTTAGACATGTATCCATAATTGCTCAGCGTCGTGCAATGTATATTGTTGAATCGTTTGTAGTGGTGCAAGGAGTTTGATGATGACTCCCGTCCGTTGTCGGCCACAAAGTCGAAGAAGAGGCCGAGAAGTCCTTCTGCCGCCCAACCCGACTCCAAGAGAGCGGGGAAGAAAATCATTGTAGATCAGGGCAAGAAGAAGGTCATTAGGCCGAGTGCCGTAGCTGGGAGCCTCAAGATCAGAGACACCACCAGTGCAGCCGCTAGGCCCTCAAGCCCCGGATCGGGACCAGCGCGGTTGGGCTCAGTAACATCGAGCCCAACACGAGCGCCGCCGAGTACGAGACCGACTCCAACGCCACCAAGTACCAGAGCGCCCCAGCTGGCCACACCGCGAACGGGGCCGACCAAGGCAGGAATGCTACTGTTGACTGCCACACCTTCCAGCCCGACAGCCAGCAGCCCTCCAGTGCCACCCTCCGGATCTCCTAGAAAAAAGCTCAAGTTCTCCAAGAGGTAGGCCATTCTGGGTCTTCTGAAAATCATGTTCAACATTGTAGCGTCTTGATGTTTGACTCGTTATGCAGGAAGTGGGCCGACATTGATCTTAAAGAGACCACATCGACTACCCCTGCTGTCGAGCCTTCCCCAGCCGATCCAGCGCCAGTGAGCACACCTATTGAGCCAGCGGCAGCCCCAGTTGCAGAGACTGAGACCGCCCCGACTGCAGGGCCGCCGACCCTAGCCGACCAAGGGGCGGTTGCTGAAGCCGCTATTCCAGCCCCTGAGCCGGTGCCCGTTGTCGAAGCCGTCGCTGCAGCTCCTGAGCCAGCTCCCGACGCCCCGGAGGCCGCCGAGTTGGGGGCCAGGACCCCGTTGCCATCCTGGTCACCGTCATCGTCATCGTCGTCGTTGGCGGCGCTGTCCCTTCCTTCAGACAGACCCGACCTCCCCAGGATCGAGGCCCCTCCGTGCAAGTTCCTGAGGACGTTCTGCTGGATAGCGCCCGACGGAACTGCGTAGAGCTACAAGCACGATGAGGCGGCAACGGAAAGGGAGCGAGAAGACTTGCTTCGTGCCACAATCGCCGCGTCCTAGGGGATTCAGGTACGATTTCCGTTGTATTGGAATCTCGGTAGTGTTTCTTGACGCTTGACTCTGCTTTGACTTGTTACTCCCTGAGCAGAAGCTTGTCGATCGCTCGGAGAAGATGCACGAGGTGCTGACCCAAGTTGCCCCCCAGCTCCAAGAATTGGAACAGCTCTGGGCCTTGAAAGCCGAAGTAGAAGGGTGCAGCCAGGAGAGGGAATGCTGGCTGAGGGAGGCTGTTACCCAGCTCAGGAGTGAGAATTGGGACCAAGCCAAGAAGAAAAGAGGTGAGCCTCCAGAATACTTCTTCCAGACCAAATCCTTAATATGTTTCTCCAGCTATATTATTTCCCGAGTGCCCAGTTGTGTCTTGACTGCAACGTTGAGTTCTTGACTAATCTGTTGTGCAGCCCTCGAAGCCGAGTTGAAGACCCGAACGGAGGGAGAAGAACAGCTAAAGGAGGCCAAGAGAGCCAGGGCCGAGCTTGAAAAGGACAAGGCCGACCTGACAAAGGCCAAAACCGAGCTTGAGCAAGAGAAGGCCGAGTTGAAAAAGGCCAATACCAAGCTCGGGAAAGAAAAGGTTGAACTGGAGAAAGCCATAGCCAAGTGGGAGGCCGACTACAAAAGTAAGTCTCTGCTCTGACAATAACCTTAGCCAATCCATTAATTACTCCATCTGCAGCTTTGCTTAACAAGTTTTCTTGTTGGTGAACCCGGGTAGCTGCTAGAGCCAATTCCCTGATCCAGTTTCAGGCCTTCACAGAGGACATCAGGGCAGTCAAGGAGTCACGGGAAACCCTTGCCGAGTCCGTGAAAGGGCTCCTTGACCTGATGGACCCTCGTCCTGTGGGAACCAGCTCTAGCACAATCTTCCAACTGGAAGAGCGCCTTAAAGATGCACCGAGTTCCCGGAAGAGGTACTCAGATGAGCATGTTATTGCTAGCGTGGCCCAGACCCTGGCAATGACCAAGTCCATCTAACCAAGGGTAGATGTTGAAGCCATCGGGGAGGGGTTTGCCAAGGAGACAACTCCTGAGGAGGCGTTGGAGCTGGTAGCCAAGGCAAGGCCGACTGCAGAGATTATCACCCGGGACCTGGGTATGTAAAAACAGTATATCATGCAGTCGATGTGTATATAAGTTTTTGTAAAAATATGTGTAAATATATGTGCAATGCCATCAAACTTTGAATTATTACTCAGCTATCATTAGCTTTACCTGACTGTATAGTCTGCGCCGAGTTGGTCTATAGGAACTTTGATAAAATCGTTCACCGTGGGGGGCTTTACTCAGGCAAACACAACAAAGTCATTGCAAAACTTCATAACTTAAGTAAAATAGGTTCGTATGTTATTGAAAAAGCACATATAAATAGCAGCCCCCGACTCACTACTCGGTTGGAACAAGCGGCGTAGTGAGTCAGAGAGGAACTCTACACATGGGAAAGTATAAAACTCAGGTATAGAAAGGACGTAGCTGTTCTATATTCCATGAGTTGTTGATGAGGGCACCGTCTTCGGTCTTCAGTCGGTAGGTGCCTGGCCGAGTAACCCCCGCTATAATGAACGGCCCTTCCCAGATTGGGGATAGTTTATGCCTGTAGCCTGACTAACAGTGGTTCTGAGAGACTAGAGAACAGATGGGAGTTCTTGTACCCACCGGCCCGCGTATGGTTGTAGTCGGTCGAATATCCTGGCCTTGATACCTTATAAGACCATACCATTGGCTCGTTCAACCTGCCCGTTGCTCCACGGGTATGCCACAGACGCATAGTAGATCTTGATGCTGAAGTTGTCATAGAAATCTTGAAACACGCCACCCGTGAACTGAGTACCGTTGTCGGTGATGATGCGGTTAGGGACCCCGAATCGGTATAATATACTCATGATGAAGTCCTTTGCCCATGTCGCTGTTATGGTTGCAATGGGTTTGGCCTCAATCCACTTGGTGAATTTGTCCACTACGATGAACAAGTGTGTGAACCCTCCTGGCGCTTTCTTGAAGGGCCCGACGATGTCAAGCCCCCATACTGCGAAGGGCCAAGAGATTGGAATTGTTTGGAGTTCTTGGGCTGGGAGATTGGTTTGTCTTGCGTAGAACTGGCAACCCTCACATGTGCGAACAATGTCTTTGGCATCTGTTACTACTGTTGGCCAGAAAAATCCCTGCCGGTAAGCCTTTCGACTAACGTTCTGGATGCGGCATGGTTTCCACATACACCCAAGTGGATCGAGTGCAGAATCTGCTTGCCCTATCGATGGTGACGCAATGCATGAGGACCTCGGATGCACTTCTTCAGTACAGGTCTTCTCCGATGACTAAGAAACTCTTGCTTCGACGTTTGATTCGTTCGGCTTCACTGCGATCTTCTGGGAGTTCATCGTCCAGGAGGAATTTGAGAACAGGAGTCCGCCAATCTTGACATATGTGCAGCACCTCGTTTGTAGCCGGGGTAGGTTCGCCTCCCAACTGCTCTGGCACTGGTTTCTTCTTGACTGATGGCTCCATAAGTTGCTCGACGAAGATCCCTGTCGGGACTGCTTCTCGCTTGGATCCCATATTTGCCAATTCGTCTACAGAGTCATTGTATTGTCGTAAGACGTGTGTTATCTCCAGCCCATCGAACTTGTTTTCCAGCTTGCGGACCTCCTGACAGTATGCCGCCATGGTATCGTCGAGACATGTCTAGTCCTTCATGACTTGGTTCACCACGAGTTGAGAATCCCCGCGCACAACCAGTCATCGTATGCCGAGTGATATAGCAATGCGGAGCCCGTGGATAAGTGCCTCGTACTCAGCGACGTTGTGGAAAGCGGGGAAGTGGATTTGTAGAATGAACTTGAGTTTTTTGCCGGTGGGGGACGTCTACGACGCCAGCCCCGGTGCTGCCGATCCGTAGAGAACCGTCGAAGTACATTGTCCAGTACTCTAGCTTCGCTATTGATGTAGGCATTTGAACTTCCGTCCACTCGGCCACAAAGTTGGCTAGAGCTTGTGATTTGATTGTTGTCCGTGGCTGAAAGGTGATGTCAAACGCCATCAACTCGAGCGCCCATTTAGCGATTCGGCTGGTGGCCTCGCGGTTATGTAGGACGTCCCCGAGTGGAAACGATGTGACCACCGTGACCTGATGTGCTTGGAAATAGTGCACCAGCTTCCGGATAGTAATGAGTAGGCCATAGAGCAGCTTTTGGACCTGCGGGTATCTCGTCTTCGAGTCGGCAAGGACCTCGCTGACAAAGTAGACTGGCCGTTGGACTTTCTGGATGTAACCCTGTTCAGATCGTTCGACCACCAACACCGTGCTGACTACCTGAGTAGTTGCCGCCAGATATAGCATTAGCAGTTCTTGGGGCATGGGTGACGCCAACACGAGGGGTGATGTGAGAAATTGCTTGAAGTCTTCAAAGGCTTGCTGGGCTTCGGGAGTCCACTGGAAATTGTCTGTTTTCTTCAATAGCTCAAAAAAGGGCATGCCCCGTTCGCCCAGTCGGGAAATAAACTAGCTGAGTGCCGCCATGCAGCCTGTCAGCTTCTGGACGTCCTTCTGGTTAGTCGGAGAGCCATATTCATAATTGTGTTGACTTTCTCCGAGTTGGCCTCGATGTCGTGATGCGAGACAATAAAGCCGAGTAACTTGCTGGATGGCACACCGAAGGCGCACTTTTCCGGGTTCAACTTCATCTTGAATCTTCGAAGATTTTGGAAGGTTTCTTCCAGGTCAGCGATGAGGTCTTCTTTGGACTTGGTCTTGATCACCACGTCGTCAATATAGGCCTCCATGTTGCGCCCGATCTGAGTGTGTAGACACCACTGAATTGCTCATTGATACGTTGCTCCATCATTTTTCAAACCGAACGGCATACTGATGTAGCAGTACGCTCCAAACGGCGTGATGAAAGACGTTTTTAAGCAGTCTTCCTCCTTTAGGCTGATTTGATAGTATCCTGAGTAGCAGTCAAGAAAGCTGAGAAGTTCGCACCCCGCAGTTGAATCCACCACCTAGTCTATTCTCGGTAAACCAAATGGGTCCTTGGGGCATGCCTTGTTGAGATCGGTGTAGTCGACTCACATGCGCCATTTACCTTTTTGTTCCGAACCAGAACTGGGTTTGCCAGCCAATCCGGGTGATAGACCTCTTTGATGAACCCGGCTGCGAGAAGGTTGGTTATCTCATCCCGAATAGCATCTTTACGGTCTTGAGCGAAACGCCGTAGCCGCTACTTGACTGGCTTAGCATCCGTCTTCACGTTGAGGGCGTGCTCGATCACCTCCCTTGGTTCGCCCAGCATGTCGAACGGTTTCCATGCGAAGATGTCTTTGTTGGCTTGGAGGAAGGTGATGAGCGCGTCTTCCTATTTGGGGTCGAATCCGGTCCCGACTAGAGCAGTCTTGGAGGGGTCGGAAGGGTCCAGGGGGATCTTCTTCGTGTCCGAGTCCACTAAAATTCCCGACTTTGCTGCTTTTTTGGCCGGAACTAGGTCTTTCTCGACTTCTGTTGTGACGGCTTACCGAATGCTGTTGCACCCAACTGCCGCCTCTTGTGATTGAGCCAATTCACAACTCTCCTTGTCGCAGGTGAAGGCTTGCTTGACGTCGCTGCGGAGGGAGAGGACTCCTGCTGGCCCTGGCATCTTGAGCACCATGTATGTATAGTGCAGTATCGCCATGAACTTGGCAAGCGCCGGTCGTCCGAGTATCACGTGGTATGCGGTCTTGAAGTCAGCGACCTCGAAGCAGATGTTCTCCGTGCGGAAGTTGTCCCGCGTGCCGAAGGTGACTGGCAAGGTGATCTGCCCGAGTGGTGTTGAAGACAGACCGAGAATTATCCCGTGGAAGGGCACCGTACTCGGCCACAAATCTGAACGAGAAATCTTCATCTCATCCAGGGTCTTGGCGAAGAGGATATTGAGCGCGCTGCCTCCGTCTATGAGAACATTCTTCAACTTGATGTTCTTGACGACCGGGTCCAGGATGAGTGGATAGCGTCCTGGATGCGAAACCCAATCTAGATGATCTACGCGGGTGAACGTGATGGGTGTCTCTGACCAGCGCAAATACTGGGGGTGTCTGCTGTAGAGATTGCGTTGACATCGCGTGCTGTTAGCTTCTGCTTCTGCTTGGACTTGTACGCAGACGACCTTCCAAAGATGTGGTTGAGCTCGGCTTGGGGATCCTGAAAATCGTCAGCCGGGCCTTGATCTGGCTTGTCTTTGAACTTGTCGGCGCTAGATGATGAAGCCTGCTTGGAGGCAAACTTCTTGAGCATGAAGTAGTCTTTGGCCGCATGTTTGCCTTTCGGGTGGAAGGGGCATGGCCCGTTCATGACTTTCTAGAAGTCGTTGTTCCGTTGGGGCCACGACCGAGTTCACTCCATCTTGGCCACCTCGTTGTTCGACTTTCGCTTGCGGTTGCCGGACTTGTTTTGTTATGGCTCGTTATCGGCTTTCGCTTTCTAGTCCTTCTGCCGGGACTCCTTCTTCTCGCCGAGGGCCTCGGCGACCGCTTCAGCTGAGTCAGCGTATTTGTTCACCATGTCAAAGAGAGCCCGGACGGAGGATGGTGGCTTCTGAGTGAACTTCGCGATGAACGGGGCGTCCTTTACTCCCTTGCGGAAGGCGGCGATGATGGCCTCGCCCTTGATCATTGGGATTTTGTTGCGCTTCTTGGAGAACCTCTTGATAAAGTCGCGTAGAGACTCGTTCTTCTTCTGGTGCAGTTGATATAGATCATGCTCGGAAGACGGCCTCTCGTAGGTCCCTTGAAAGTTAGCGATGAACTGCTCCCTGAGTTCTCCCCAGGAACCGATCGACCGCCTCAGGAGCCCTGTCAGCCATGTCCTTGCCGAGCCGGCTAGTGCGACTGGGAGGTAGTTAGCCATGGCTTTGTGGTCACCACCGGCAGCTAGAATTGCCAGGGTGTATACGGTGAGCCAGGACTCGGGGTTGGTTTTGCCGTCATATTTCTCGATCCCCATAGGCTTGAAGCCCAATGGCCAGTCAACATCCTAGAGCTCGTGGGTGAAAGCTGGAACGCCTTTGTCTTCATGAGGGCTCCGGCTCCGACCGCGGCGGTTAAACCACTCGTGGTGAAGACCGAAACGCTCATTCTCGTCCTCCAGTTGGCGGCGCTCGTCCTCTTCATGTTGACGGTGTCGGGCGTTGATGTCATATCGGAGGTCGCGTTGTAGACGAACTCGGAGGTCTTGGTTGAACCGGCGATTGTACTGGGGACGCCGCCAATTGTTGTTGTTGGTGTCACCGAGTGACGTTTGGCGCGACTCTTCGTGTGGCTGACTCGAGCCAGTTTCCCGGCGTCGAGCTGATGTAGACGAGCCTGCTGTCGGAGAACCCGACCGATTGGTCAGTACAAGTGTGTCGCCCGACTGCTGTTGCTGCAGATAGGCAGCAGCTGTAATCATCGCCTTGATCTTCGCGATAGTCAGGGTGGCCTGGTGATCAGGCCCGAGCTGGAGGGTTTCCAGTAGGGTTGCAGCGGCCACAACGTTCTGTTGTGGCGTGACGAAGACGTCGTGGTCGCCGACTTTGGTCTGGAGAATTTGTTGCTGGGCGGTTCGCCCAGCCTTGCGTAGCCCGTTGTTGCGAGCCTCGCGGTCAGCTTCCTCCTGTTGTCGTAGTCGGCGCACCTCCTCCTGCTGCTCCTCTTGTAGTCGGCGTACCTCCGGTGGTGGTGTTGATGCCATGAAGATCTCATCGGGCAGGAGAAAACTTGCCAGACTGGAGTCCGAACTAGTGTTCGAACCGTTGTCCGACTTGGAGTCAGAATCCGAGTAGTTCATCGGAGTAAGAACGACTCCAACCTCCCTAGATCCAATCTGAAACGACGCTTGGCTGTGTCCAAACTGAATCACAGGAGATCTGGTCTGCCGCGTAAGATGTAGATCTGCGGCGTCACCGAATTTGCATGGGAGATTGACAATCTCTCCCCTTCCTAGCCCAACCCGGGCTAGCTCAAGGCCTAGCGCGAGTCGGACGCCGAAGGAGAGAGTTGTCCCAAAGCTCGACGAAGTTGAAGATTGCTGCATTAGATTGATGATAGCTGGCATAGTGTCTTGTGAGCCAACTGGCGTGGAGTTGGTTGGTTCCTCGGCCGGTTGGATTGGATTGGATCTGCATCGGCCAAGGTGAGATTGCTGATCTGGTTGGCAATGAAGTCGAGGCTTCTGAAGGTTATTGTGTCTCTAGGGGAGAATTTGTCACCATCGACTCCTGATGTAGGATCCATCGAGATTGTTGGTGTAGATCTCGCCGAAGAACCTACCTAGCGCGCCAACTGTCGATATTTTACACTGGCAATATGAATATGGGGCTACTCGGTGGATTGCAAAGGAACACAAGGAGATTTTATACTGGTTCAGGCCCTCGATGTGAGGCAATACCCTACGTCCAGTTGTGGTGGTATTCCTTTGAGGATTCGTGTCGATCAATGATCTTCCGCCCTTAGGGGGCGCCCTGCCTCCCCTTATATATCGGGGGACAGGGGTACAAGGTAGGAGCCCCAGCCGGATACGGCCAAGGGATTTCCTTCTTAGAGATACATCTTACCTGACTAGGACTGTATATTCCTTTTTGTACAAGGTAAAGTTTGCCGGGTACTACTATATCTCTAATTATAAGTCTTGGCCCATCCTCTATCCGAGTGGCCCATATGCTTTTGATGAGGTACCCGGGGCTCATGGCCTCCACACAAAGAGGCCATAAACAAGGATTAGGGTTTCCCTTTACCGATGACATTCCAAAATAAATGTAGAGTTGAAGGGAAAAATATAGCTTTAAACATAGGAACAATATGCTCAAAGGTATTGAGGAATCTGTCTGACTTGCCTTGCTGCTCCTCACAGGCCTTGGAACTCTCCTCGAGAAACTGCAACTCTTCCGGAACGTCGGCAGCTAAAGGCAATAAACAAAAATGAGCAAAATTGTACATCAACACACATGAACGTCCAATATTATATTTTTAATGGGTAGATCTTGATTTTTAAAGAATTTTGCAGGTTGAATCACCCCAAACGGAGTTCGGATGAATTAGTTATGAATTTTAGAAGTTTAAACCCTTTTTAAAAGCATTTAAAAGAATTAAACCAATTTATTTCATCATTAAGGAATTAATTTAATTCGGATAAAAGAATTATGATGTCACCGAGGAGAGAGAGAGGAGTGAACCCGGCTAACCGAAGAGGCCCACTGGCAGGGAGAGGGAAGGCTCAGGTTCATGGTGAACCGAGTCCACCGAGGTCCACAGTTCCATCCGACGGCTGGAATGCGATGCGATCGGATTGGACGGCCAAGATTGATCCACGATTTTAAGATAGATCGGAGGGCTATGATTTTACCTAACCTCGATCAGACGGCTATGGTTTGACCCAACAATCTAAGGGCCGAGATCTAATCGGGGAGATCTGACGGCTGAGATCTATTCAGGATACGGGACCCCGCTGCTGACTAGGCGGCTGACGCGGCGTCCACGTCGGTGCCCGGTGCCTTAGGGAAGGCGGTGATGGTGGTGGCACTGGACCCGAGGGTCACCGGTGATTGGCAGTGCAGCGGTGCGAGGCGAGGGCGGGAACGGGTAGAGGAGATCGCAGGGGTTCTCAACGTGGGTAGACGGGTGGCGAACGGCGACAAGAGGCGCAAGCGGCGAGCTTCAAGCGGCAGTGTTCTTCGGGTTCCCAACAGCGACGGTGCTCTGGTGATATCCGGCGGTCCAGGGGCGGCGGCCTAGCTTCCATGGGCAATGGTAAAGCTAACCGAGGCAGCGGCAAACTCCAACGGTGACCGAAGCGGTGGCAACACGCGACTGGGGCTCGGCGGCGGCGGTGGAGCGAGCTCGGGACGCGGGGAGGCAGCTAGGGCTCAAACTAGTGCACGGAAAAGTTCCTAGGGGTCTCGAGCTTGCTATTTAAGGCGAAGAGGGGTGGAGTCTGGCTTGGGCTCAGCAAGATTTGCAGCGGCAACAGATTAGGGATAGGATCAAAGTCGGGAAGATTCGGGTCTCCTCAACCGTGCACGATTGGGCTCCGGTTTCTTGGGGATAAGCTAGAGGAGGACTGGGGCTCCGTTTCCCCTCAACCAATTTGATCCAAGGCCAACCGACGCGAGAGGATTCCGCGGGATTGTGGCGGTGATGCTCGGGGATGAACAGGGCTCCCCCGTCGGGAGGTAGGAAGCGAAGCCGACAGGTGGGCCCCACCTGTCAGTGGGCGCCCGCGGTGAAACGGCGGCTGAGCCGACTGGGCCGTGTCACGCGCGCGCGGATGGGTGAGGGAGAGAGAGAGGAAGTGGGCCGAACCGGGCCTAGGAACTGTGGGGGAGGATTTTATTCCTTTTTCTTTTGTTTTTCTTTTATTTAAATGTTGTGAGCACTATTTAATTCACCAAAAATACTTCCCTTAATCAAATAAATCCTAGAAAATTCCAGGAAGTAGATAATTAAGCAAAGAATTTTATAAAATTATTTTCAAGCCCATTTTGCTATAGATTTTTCTTTGATTTTATTATTTACTCTCCTTGAGACTTTTAATTTAACTTCTAAAATTCCTTTTTCACAATATTTTTATATGGGGATAAATTCAGGTGCTTCAAACCTACCCCCCCTTTAATAGAATCTCATCCCGAGATTCGAGAGATCAAGCAAAGAGGTGCGGGTGAGAAGACTTCAATTCATCTTCGCATTCCCTTGTTGCTTCTTTTTCCGAGTGATTACTCCATTGTACTTTTCAAAACCTTATCACTTGATTCCGAGTATTCCTTTCACTTGTCTCTAGGATACGAATAGGCTTCTCGACGTAGATCAGATCTTCATGAATCTTGATTTGTTCTAGATCAGCTTCTTCGGCTGGTACTCGTAAACACTTCTTCAACTGAGACATATGGAAGACATCGTGTACCCCCGTCATGGTGGGAGGCAACTCTAGTTGATAAGCAATTTCTCCTTTCCGTCCCAATATCTTGTAGGGTCCCACGTAGCGTGGTGCAAACTTCCCTTTTGTTTGGAACCGGTGTACTCCTCAAAGTGGCGTGACTCATAAATACACATAGTCAACTTCCTCAAAACTGAGATCTCTTTTGCGGTTATCCGCATAGCTCTTTTGATGAGACTGAGCTACTCGAAGTCGTTCTTGTATAATCTTCATTTTTTCCTCTGCTTCTTGTAGGATATCCGTCCCGTATACCTGACGTTCTCCCGTCTGATCCCAAAGTAGGGGCATGCGGTACTTCCGTCCATACAGAGCCTCGAACGGGGCCATCTTTAGACTTGCTTGGTAACTGTTGTTGTAGGAGAACTCAGCATATGGTAGGCTCTTGTCCCAACTTCCCCCGAATTCTATGACACAAGCCCGCAACATGTCTTCTAAGATCTGATTAACCCGCTCGGTCTAACCATCCGTCTGCGGGTGGTAAGCGGTACTGAAGTTTAATCGCGTACCCATCTCTTCTTGGAGTCTGCCAAAACTTGGAGGTAAACTGACTCCCCCTATCTGACACGATCTTGCGTGGCACACCATGCAAACATACAATTTTGGCCATATACAATTCTGCCAATTTATTGCTAGAATATGTTGTCTTAACTGGTATGATGTGGGCTACCTTTGTAAGTCTGTCCACCACGACACAAATAGAATCAAATCCTGATGCGGTCCTTGGTAATCCGGTGATGAAATCCATCCCTACTTCTTCCCACTTCCATTCAGGAACCTTAAGGGGTTGTAACAATCCTGTTGGTCTCTGATGTTCAGCCTTCACATGTTGACATACATCACAAACAACCACATACTCAGCTATTTCCCTTCACATGCTAGACCACCAAAACTTCTCCTTAAGATCTTGATACATCTTGGTGCTGCCATAATGGATGGAGTATTGCATCCCATAGGCTTCATCCTAGATCAGCTTTTTCAGTTCCTCCTTGTCTGGTACACAGATTCACTCTCCAAACCACACGGTACCTTGTTCATCTTCCAAGAATCCAGTAGCTTTCCCCTTCCTCATGTTCTTCTTGATCTCCAAAATATTTGGGTCATCTTTCTGCACTTCACGAACATGATCCACCAAAGTAGGTTTTGCTTCCAAGGCTGCCACAAATCCTTGACTGACTATACCCAGATTTAATCGTTCAAAATCTTCACACAACTCCAAAGGTAACCACGGGCCTTCCATGGCGTTGCAGTAACTTTTCTGACTAAGGGCATTAGCCACCACATTGGCTTTCCCTGGATGATAATGGATTCTGAGTCATAGTCCTTGATCAACTCTAACCATCTTCGTTGTCTAAGGTTCAGATCTGGCTGGGTAAAGATATACTTCAAACTTTTGTGGTCTGTATAAACTTCGCTGCGGTTGCCGATAAGATAGTGTCTCCAAATCTTCAGGGCATGTACTACAGCTGCCAATTCCAAGTCATGAGTAGGATAATTATTCTCATGAGACCATAGCTACCGTGAGGCATATGCCACAACCTTCCCTTCTTGCATCAGCACACATCCCAAACCTTGCCGAGATGCATCACAGTAAACTTGGAATCCTTTCTTAGGATCTGGCATGATCAACATAGGTGCGGTTACAAGTTTCTTCTTCAACTCTTGAAAACTCCGCTCACACTCTGGTGTCCATGAAAATTCCACATCCTTCTGGAGTAAATGGGTCATAGGCTTCGCAATTCTGGAAAAATTCTCTATAAATCAACGGTAATATCCCACCAATTCTAGGAAACTCCAAATCTCCATAACAGTTTGCGGCTGCATCCACTGTCACTGACTCCACATTGGTTGGGTCTACCGCAATCCCTCCAGCGGTGACAGCATGTCTGAGAATCTTCACTTCCAGAAGCCAAAACTCACACTTGCTAAACTTGTCATACAACTGGCGTTGCCGAAGGGTCTCCAAAATGATACGAAGGTGCCGCTCATGTTCTTCCTTAGTCTTGGAATAGACGAGGATATCATCGATGAAAACCACCACGAACTTATCTAGGTACTCCATGAACACTTTATTCATCAAGTTCATGAAGAATGCAGGGGCATTAGTCAACCCAAAAGACATAACTGTGCATTCATATAACTCATACCGAGTGGTAAAAGCAGTCTTGCGAATATCTTCCTCCTGAATCCTTAATTGATGATAACCCGAGCGAAAATCTATCTTGGAGAATACTGTGGCTCCTTCCAATTGATCAAACAGATCATCGATTCTGGGTAGAGGGTACTTATTCTTGATAGTGACTTCATTGAGTGCACGATAATCCACACACATCCGTTGAGTTACATCTTTATTTTCCACAAAAATGACTGGTGCTCCCCAAGCCGACGTGCTAGGTCTGATGTATCCCTTAGCAAGCAGCTCTTCAACTTGCTTCTTCACTTCTGCCAGCTCATTAGCTCCCATCCTATATGGTCTCTTGTGGATAGGGGTTGTGCCTGGGGCTAGGTGTAACACCCAGAAATTCACCACCGAAATTCTGAACATTCATGTGTATTAAATCCCTGCCCAGGAAAGCCAGGGTACACAAAACCAAGTTGCCATACAGAGTGCGTCTTACAAACAGAGTGAAATTATATTACATAAATGTAGCGGAAAAGGTAAATTAAAGTCTATAAACATCTGGCCAAGCAGCAACTTCCATCCCACAAGCACCTTGACGGCGGAGCCAACCTATTCCTCAGGACAATCCTCGTCGGACACATACTCCACCACTGGGAGGGGGAAAAGGGAGCAAGACTAAGTACCACCCATAGTACTCAATAAATCACACCCACAATTATGCATATGCATGGGAAGCAAAGGTAGGCTAGGGATTTGCTTGCGTAAAAGTAGTTGCAAACAGTAGTGGTTCGCAAGCAGTAAAAGGTTGATTAATTGAACAATATTAATTCTCCACTAATTAACGTTACACCACGTTAACCAGGCCCAACCATCCCCTACTGATTAACGTTACACCACGTTAACCAGACTCCACCGATTAACGTTACACCACGTTAACCAGACTCCACACCATCCACCTGAACCATACCAGTTCCATTAAGCCAAATTAATTAAATAGAGGTGAGACTAATCATGGTGAGCCTTGACCAACGTGCCCATAATCACGGGCGCGGCTATTCGAATAGATTTAACTCTGATCAGAGGTGTACAACTTTACCCAAAAGACACAGCCTCACACACGTTCTCGTGCGCCGTTGCATCACCACGATACCCCGTAATAGGTTGTGACAGGACCACTCACACAACCTCTCCCAAACCATCCACACCACGCTGAGGTTACACCTGCCAACAGGACACCCCATATTGGCCAGGCTACCCCCCTTGCACCACGATGGATCCGGAAGCCGATCAACCCTTCCCTAGGCCGACCCAACTCCATCACACCCACCCTCTTCTTCAGTGCCTAGGAGAGGGAGAAGAAATGCTACAAGCCCAGCCATTACCCACGCTGGCTTGTGGAAAGTACGAGTAATTGCCCAACAGGTTCCCATGAACCGGTCCTTAATTGCCATGGGTGCGACCAGCAGAACCATACACCCACAACCCACCATTTAGGTCCAATTTTAGTAATTTAACATTAGCCTATCCAACGTTCCATTTTTCCGACATTGAGTCGAATCAAAATAATGATAATATTTAATTCCTAGGTGAGCTATGTTGCTAAGCATGGCTAAGCATCCTAGGAATAGCAATCTAATCATGTTGTTACCCTGGTGACAAGGATTCAGGTTTCAAAACTAAGGCACAGTCCTATCATTATAAAGGTTATAACCCTCCCACATGAAATAACAAAAATAATGTAGTTTATTTAAGTAAGCAAAGCATTTTAGCAAAAAAACAGGTACAAAATGATCAAGATTATACTGCGACTTGCCTTGCTCCGGCTCGACGTACTCCACTACAACCTCGTAATACACGGAAGAGTCACTGGCGTCGGATTCTATAACAGACAATGCACAAACAATTAAAAATAGTACATTTGGGCAAGCAAACATGAGCTAAAAATATTTTTAATGAATTCTTGACATTTTTCTGGATTTAATGAAATTTGAATGGACTTAATCAGAGCTCGTATGAATTAGTTATGAATTGTTGAAGTTTCACTGTGTTTTCTAATACAAATTTAATTACTAAACGATTTATTGCGCAATTAAACGATTTAATGTGTCACTGGACCGGGAAGCCGGCGCCGATAGGCAGGCCCCACCGGTTAGCGGCGTGGAGGAGAGTGGCGCACGGCGGACCGAGTCCACCGTGGCCCGGTGGGAGGTGGCCACTCGGTGGGGAGGCGCGCGTTCGCGGGGGGGGGGGGGTGGGTGGGGTAGGCCATGCGGCCAGTCCAGATCTGCCCCAGGCAGATTGGATGGCCCAGGACAAATGGGGCTCGCCCCCATCGGCGCAGCCGCGCCGCGGCGGGGCAAGCAGGCCGATGGTCGCCGCCGGTGACTACCTGGCCCAGCGGAGGACGGCGCGAGGCAGCAGGGAAGACGAGGAAGGTGATGGGATGCTCACCGAGGGCTCGCGGTGACCGAAGCATGGCGAACAGCGGTGAGGAAGAAGAGTTGGTGGCGGCGGAGGCATTGGATGATGGCGAAGACGGCGTTCCGGCGAGAATTTCTGGCGACGGAGGCGTGGATGGGGTTGAGAGAGTTCTAGCGAAAATGTAGGATGCAATTAGGGCCAAAATGACCGGGTGGATTGACGGGGAGGCATAGCCGAAGGCTGGAGGAACGGCATACCAAGGAAGGCGGTGGCGGAAATGGACCTCCGGCGGCGTAGAGGTCCTCAGAGGCGGCGGCCTGGCTTTGCTTGGGCGTGGCGGAGCTGGTGGTGGTGATCTGGCGGTCTGGCGGCATCTACGGCGGTGGCAGCGAGAGGCTGAAGACGGTGTTTTGCGGCGGTAGTTCGGGAACACTGCGTAGAGATGGTTAGGGTTCACGGGGAGCTTCGGTGTTTGGGGGAAAAGGAGCGGAGGAGTGCGGTGGTGGTTTAAGTAGATGCAGGGATGGCAAGATCATGGCCGTAGTGGCTGGATTTTGTGAGTAGAGGGAACGGCGGCGATGGTGGGGCGTGCTAAATCCACACGGGATCGTGCACGAGAAGGATGGGAAACGTGGGGAAACGGCTTGGCGACCTCGTCCGCAGAGTTTGAACGCAAGGCGGGTGCGGGAGGAGGCGGGCACGGGTGCCGATCGAACGGCGGAGGGGATTTTTCCACCCGATTCAAACGGAGGAGAACGACAAAACTGACAGGCAGGCCTGGCCTGTCAGCGGGGAGGGGCGAGCGAGCGCGGTGAGCTGGGTTTGATGGGCGGGGCCCGCGCAATAGCGAGAGTGAGCGGGGAGAGGTGGGCGACGGGTAGGCCTACGGGAGGGCGAGGCAAGGGCGCAGCCGTGCGAGAAGGCCAGAACAGGAGCGGGCCGGCGGCCCAGCGGCAGGGAAAAAGAAGAAAAAGAAGAGAAAAAAAGGAAGAATGAAAAAGAGGAAAAAGATTTCCAGGGCGAATTTAATTCCAATATTCGTTTTTGATTTATTAAAAATAGTTCCTGTGCTCTGAAAATTCCACTAAAAATCCAGTTAATATATTTTGGCAAGAGGAACATAGGAAAAATGTTCCCAGCCACAGTAGCTTATTATTTTGCATTTCACACATTTAATTATTTCCTTTAGCCATTTTAATTTAATTTCTTGGGACTTTTTCACAAGTATTATTTTTGTGTGGCTAAATTTAGGGTGTGACAAGCCTACCGCCCTTAAACGGAATCTCGTCCCCAAGATTCGGACGTGCTGGTGAAGAGGTGGGGATAGGCGGACTTCAGTTCATCTTCTCGCTCCCAGGTGGCTTCTTCCTCTGAATGGTGGCTCCACTGTACCTTACAGAACCTAATCACCCGGCTTCTGGTATTTTTTTCACTGATCTCTAAGATCCGAATTGGCTTCTCCACATAGGTGACGTCTTCCTAGATCTCGATCTGTTCCGGATCTACCTATTCTGCTGGTATCCTCAGACACTTCTTCAGTTGTGACACGTGGAACACGTCGTGTATACCTGTCATTGAAGCTAGGAGGCTCAACTGATATGCCACTTCACCTTTACGGGCTAGCACTTGGTAGGGTCCCACGAAATGAGGTGCTAACTTCCCTTTGGTTTGGAACCTTTGCACTCCTCAGAGTGGCGTGACACGAAGATACACATAATCTCCTTCCTCGAAGCTTAGGTCTCTGTGACGGTTGTCGGCGTAACTCTTCTACCTGGATTGAGCCGTCTTAAGTGCTCCCATATTACGGCCACCTTCTCTTCTGCCTCTTTGAGTGCGTCGGTTCTGAATACCTGGTGTTCCCCCATCTAATCCTAGAAAAGGGGTGTACGGCACTTCCTGCCATACAGAGCTTCGAACGGTGCCATCTGCAAGCTGGCTTGGTAACTGTTGTTGTACGAGAACTCCGCGTAGGGTAAGCTCTTATCCCATGTTCCTCCGAAGTCCAGTGCGCAAGCCCTTAGCATATTCTCCAATATCTGATTGACTCTTTCAGTCTGATCATCTGCTTGTGGATGATATGCTGTGCTGAAGTTCAGTTGGGTTCCCAGTTTTGCTTGTAACTTCTGCCAAAACATGGAAGTAAACTGGCTACCACGATCGGAGACGATCCTTTTGGGTACTCCGTGTGTGGAGGCCATGGGCCCCGGGTACCTCACCACCTACATATGGGCCACTCGGATAGAGGATGGGCCAAATCATGTAGTTAGAGATAAGATAGCACCCGACAGACTTTGCCTTGTACGATAAGGAAAACAGAGTCTTAGTCGGATAAGTTTCTATCTCTAAGAAGGAAATCCCTTGGCCGTATTGGCTGGGATCCTCATCTTATACCCCTGTCCCCTAGTATATAAAGGGAGGCAGGGCACCCCATGAGGGCACGGAAGATCATTGATCAACATAACCTCTCAGAGGAATAACACCACAACTGGACGTAGGGTATTACCTCACATCGAGGGCCTAAACCAATATAAAATCTCTTTGCGTTCCTCTGCAATCCACCGAGTTTCCCCTTGCCGAGTAGCCCTATAGTTTCCACTCGGGCATATGTGGCAATCATGCCGCATCCAGGACGTTAGTCGGAAAGGCTTACCGGCAGGGATTTTTCTGGCCCACAGCAGTAACAGACGCAAAAGAAATTGTTCGCAAGTGCGAGGGTTGCCAGTTCTACACAAGACAAACAAATCTCCCAGCCCAAGAACTCCAAACTATCCCTATTTCTTGGCCATTCATAGTATGGGGGCTCGACATGGTCGGGCCTTTCAAGAAAGCGCCAGGAGGGTTCACATATCTATTCGTCGCAGCTGACAAGTTCACCAAGTGGATTGAGGCCAAACCCGTTGCAACTATAACAGCGGCACGAGCAAAGGACTTCATCATGAGTATACTATACCGATTCGGGGTCCCTAACCGCATCATCACTGACAACGGTACTCAGTTCATGGGCGGCATATTCCAAGAATTCTGCGAAGATTTCGGCATCAAGATCTGCTATGCATCTGTGGCACACCCGCGGAGCAACGGGCAAGTCGAGCGAGCCAACGGTATGGTCTTACAAGGCATCAAGGCTAGGATATTCGACCGACTATAACCATACGCGGGCCGGTGGGTACAAGAACTCCCATCTGTTCTCTGGTCTCTCAGAACCACGGTTAGTCGGGCAATAGGTTAATCCCTTTTCTTCCTGGTCTACGGCGCTAAGGCTATGCTACCGACAGAGTTACAGTTTGGCTCTCCGCGAGTTCGGGCTTACTCAAAAGACATCTCAAACAATACCCGACTGGTCGAGCTAGATCAGTTGGAAGAAGCAAGGAACATCGCAACAATCTAGTCGGCAAGGTATCTTCAAGGCCTACGTTGCTACCACAATCGCAATGTCCGTGGCCGCGCCTTTTTGGTCGGGGATCTCGTCTTGAGAAAAATACAAACCACCAAAGACAGGCACAAATTATCCCCAATCTGGGAAGGGCCGTTCATTATAGCCGAGGTCACACGGCCAGGTGCCTACCGACTGAAGACCGAAGATGGTGTCCTCATCAGCAACTCATAGAATATAGAACAGCTATGTCCTTTCTATACCTGAGCTTTATACTTTCTCATGTGTACAGTTTTCTCTGACTCACTACACCGCTTGTATCAACCGAGTAGTGAGTCGGGGGCTGCATGTATTATATGTGTTTTGTCAATAATATACGAGTCTGTCTTACTCCGGTTTTGAAGCCTTACTACGACTGTCACGTTTGCCCAAGTAAACTTTCTTACAGTGAACGATTTTATTAAGTTCCGACAGACTAACTTGGCGCAGACTACACATTCAAGTAAAGCTAATGACAACTGAGTAGTAATTCAAGGCTTGGCGGCACTGCACATATATTTACACATGTTTTCCACAAAAGTCTATACATACCGACTACATGATATATTACTCTTACAGACCCAGGTCTCGGGTGATTATCTCAGCAGTCGGCCTCGCCCGGGCAATCAGCTCCAGTGCCTCCTCGGGCGTCATCTCCTCAGCAAACCCCTCCCCGATGACTTCGATGTTTGCCCTCGGGTAGATTGATTTGGTCATCACCAAGGTCTGGGCCATGCCAGCATTGACATAATTATCCGAGTACCTCTTCGGGGCACTTAGTGCACTCTCGAGACGTGCCTCCACTTGGGGGATTCGGCTGCAGCTGGTTCCCACAGGGCTGGGATCCATCAGATCAAGGAGCCCTTTCACGGACCCGACAAGGGCCTCCCGTGACTCTGTGATGACCCTTATCTCCTCTATGTAAAACCAGTATTGGGCCTGGCCATTGGCTCTAAGGTCTGCCCAGGTCCACCGACAAGTAAACTTGTTAGGCACGGCTGCAGATGGAATGATTAAAGGACTGGTTAAGATCACTGTTGGGACGGAGACTTACTCATGTAATCAGCCTCCCACTCGGCCACAGTCTTCTCCAATCTAGCTTTTTCTTCGCTGAGCTTGATGTTGGCCTCTTCTAACTCGGCCTTCTCCCGTTCAAGCTCGGCGTTGGCCTTTGTCAGGTCAGCCTTGTCCTTTTCAAGCTCGGCCCTGGCTTTCTCGACCTCCTTCAGCTGGGACTCCCTCTCTGTTCGGGTCTTCAACTCGGCTTCAAGGGCTGCATGATAGATTAGTCAAGAACTCAACCTTGCAGCCAAGACACAACTGGGCAGTCGGCAATAGCATAGCTGGAGAAATACTTCAAGGGTTCAGTCGGGAAGATACATTCGTGAGACTTACCTCTAATCTTCCCACCTTGGGCCCAAGTTTCGTCCCTGAGCTAGGTGGCGGCATCCTTCAGCCAGGCTTCCCTCCCTGCGTGGTGCTCTTCCATCTCGGCCTTCAACGCCCAGAGCTGCTCTAATTCCGCGAGATGGGGGGCCATTTTGACTAGGATCCCAGTCATTTCCTCATTACGATCAACAAGCTTCCGCTCAAGGAGAGAATAAGTCAAGATCGCAGTCAGACGTCGGAACGGGAAGACCACCAGGACTCCACCGCAAGAATCATACTCGAACAGCCTCGGACCCAGCAATGGCGGCGCGGAGCAAGCTTTCGCGTTCCCTTCTTGCCGTGGCCTCATTGAGTCTGAACCTCCTCGCAGTTCCATCAGGGACCGTCCAGGTGAACGTCCGGGGAACCTACGCGGAGGGGCTTCAATCCGAGGAAGGTTCGGGATCTCCGGCAGCGGCTACGATGACGACGACGACCACGACGGCGATGGGGTCCTGGCCCCCACGCCGGCGTCCCCCGCGGCCTCGGGGATCAACTCGGGGGTTCCAGCAACGGCCTCTACAGCGGGCAGCGACTCAGGGGCTAGGGCAGCAACCTCAGTAACTGCCTCTTGGTCGGGCGGCAACAGCGGCCCCGCAGTCGGGACTACATCAGTCTCCATGACTGGGCTGGCCTCTGGCTCAGCGGGTGTGCTCGCGGCCGCCGGCTCGGCTAGGGCGGGCTCTTCAAGGGGAGCGATCGGAGCGGTCTCCCTGAGATCGATGTCGGCACGCTTCCTGCATCGTAAGACAGACATCAGAATACTACTGCAACAGACAAGAATCTCAGAAGATCTAGAGCAGCTTACCTCTTGGAGAACTTGAGTCTCCCGCTGGGCGATCCGGGTCTCAGTGGAGTGCTACGCCCGGTTGTTGGCCGGGTTGGCGAAGCAGTCAGCGACGGCGCGGCGACTAGAGGCAGCACCATTGGTGGCGTGGTCGACTCGGGCACCCGTATGCTGGGCGGCACCTACTCGGACCTTATACTCGGTGGTGCTTTTGCCGGGCTCGGCAACGTCAAGCTCGGCTGTACTGGTCTCAACCTGGGACTTGATCGCCTGGGTGCCACAGGGGTGGTGTCCTTTATCTTCAGACCTCCTACCATGACACGCGGCGTCATGGCCCCTTCGCCCCGATATAGAACAGGCTTTTTCCTGGCTCTCTTGGAGTCGGGTTGGGCAGCAGCAGGGCTCCTCGGCCTCTTCTTCGTTTTAACGGCCGACAACGGGCGGGAGTCCTCATCGAACTCCACGCATTCCTATAGAAGATTCAATAACATCTACCACATAATGCTGGGCAATCACAGATACAGACCCACTGGCATTCGCCACAGATGAAGGACAAAGATTACCTTGGGGTGGTGCCTAAGGAAGCTATAAGCAGCAATCCGGCGTTTATCGTCCTCGGTCTCAATCACCCCCTCGGAGAAGTAACCAAATAGGGTCTCGGTTACCTTGAACTTATCGACCGACTTGTGGCTTACTCGGTCAGGATCAAGTTTGCCTTGGAAATCCTAGCCGAACGTGCTCCTCAACTTCGGCGGCTAGATGCGCCGAGTCAGGAAACGCCGGGCCACCCAAGGCCCAGTCAGGCCAGCTTCCTTAAGCTTATCTAATTTCACCAGCAATTGATGCACTTGGCCCATCTCCTCAAATGTTGGATATGCTGACCAATTTGATAAAACTACCGGTGGCAAGCCGGTGAATGGACGCAAGGTGGGAGCCAGATCTGCGCAATAGAACCACTCCTTGTACCAGCCCTTCAAGGAAGATTTCAAGGGGAGATCAAGATATGTTTTCTTCCTATCACTCCTCAATTGGAGACCAGCCCCCCCAATCACATTGATATTATTCTTGGAGGGCTGGGGTTTGATGTGGAACAGATGCCTGAAGAAATTAAAATGGGGTTCCACACCCAAAAAGCACTCGCAGAGAGTGACAAATATGGAGATTTGAAGAATCAAGTTGGGATTCAAATTCACCAACTCCAACCCATAGAAGTCAAGGACGTGGCGGAAGAAATCAGAAGAGGGAAGGCACAAACCCCGACAGATTGGGGATTTGGGACCGACTCACCCTTAGCCGGCCGCCAGCGGATCACCTCCTGGCTGGGCAACTTCAATTGACTCTCCAGCAGCTTCAGTTTCACCGAGCCGTAATCCGAAGTCGGCCAAGCATTCTCCGGCACACCCGTAGGATCCGAAGCTTTCGGCATGGTTGGGAGCAGAAAGATTTGGGGGAAAGGCGAATTGGGGGCTTGGAACAGATGAAGTGGACTGGAAATGCCCGAGTTTGAGCGGGGAACAGCAGCAGCAGCTAGCCCTAGCCGAGCAGGAGGTGAAAAGTTTGGTGCGGAAGCGGAAGATGAAGCGATTGGCTAATTTGGGGAAGATGAAGGAATCTTTTTCTCTCTCCCCGCTTTTTATAGAGTCGATACCGACTAACGGGCTTGGGCCTACACAGTCGGTGCTGGGCCACCAAGATATGAGTTCCTACAGTAGCATGCTCCATGTGGGCCGCTCGTAGGCTGAGTTGAAATTATAGCGCTGGTGCTACCAATAGGAGCCAATGAGGTAAACAGATATGCTTCATGAGAGCCTTATTGCTAAACATATATGTTCGGGTATCTGTTTTATCCACCAGGTCTCGAGGATATATCTTTACAAGGATCACAAGCTGGTCTTCATTAAAATTGGGGATGCAGGTATCTTTCTCGAGTACACCTGACCACGTCATGGATTTATTTTCATAAAAGTGGTACTCGGCCTACACGCTTGGCCAACAGTTGCCATGAGCAACATTATTCTAGCCGACATGACGCTGAAGAGTCTAACTTTCGAGTAGTGCACTACTCGGGAGAGACTATAAACATATTCCCGCTGACATGACGCAGAGGAGTCTAACCTCTGGGTGGGACGCCACTCGGGAAAGACTATAAACCCCCCTTTCCAGCTGACATGACACTGAAGAGTCCCATATACGAGTAGCATCCTACTCGGCAAGACTATAAACACACATTCCGACTGACATGAAGTCGAAGAGTCCTACATACGAGTAATTCCCTACTCGGCAAGACTATGAATCATATTCCGGTTGACATGATACCGAAGAGTCTTATATACTAGTAGTAATCTACTCGGGAAAGACTTCCAGGTTAAAGATCTTTGACTTTATGTTTAATTATCTTCACAATTAAGCACAAAGTCGGGGGCTACACCTAATAGGTGCGCCTATTTGGTGCACACTATTCATATATCTACATGAAGCCCTTCATAGCCTCGCTGCCAGCTAACATGAAGCAGGACTCGGGAAGAAGAAGCACTCGGACAAAAGAGTACTCGGGAGCAATGCACTCGGGGAGACTTCATCATGGAGGATGAGCACTTGGCATCAGCTGTGACTCAACTATGAAGGTCTCAAGGGCTACTGTGGAGGCCATGGGCCCCGGGTACCTCATCACCTACATATGGGCCACTCGGATAGAGGATGGGCTGAATCATGTAGTTAGAGATAAGATAGCACCGGCAGACTTTGCCTTGTACGATAAGGAAAATAGAGTCTTAGTCAGATAAGTTTCTATCTCTAAGAAGGAAATCCCTTGGCCATATCCGGCTGGGATCCTCATCTTGTACCCCTGTCCCCTAGTATATAAAGGGAGGCAGGGCGCCCCATGAGGGCACGGAAGATCATTGATCGACATAACCTCTTAGAGGAATAACACCACAACTGGACATAGGGTATTAGCTCATTCGAGGTCCTGAACCAGTATAAAATCACTTTGCGTTCTTCTGCAATCCACCGAGTTTTCCCTTACCGAGTAGCCCTATAGTTCTATTGCCGGGGTAAAACACCGACACCGTGTAAGCACATTATGCGAGCCATATATAGTTCCGCCAGTCTTTTGCCCGAATATGTGGTATGCACTGAGATGAAATGTGCAACCTTGGTGAGTCGGTCAACGATCACTCAGATTGAGTCATATCCTGAAGAGGTGCGGGGCAAACCAGTGATGAAGTCCATTCCAATCTCTTCCCACTTCCATTCTGGGACTCTGAGCGGCTGTAAAAGTCCAGCAGGCTGTTGGTGTTCTACTTTGACCCGCTGGCACACATCATAAAGTGCCACAAATTCTACAATTTCTGTTCTCATGCTAGCCCACCAAAACTTTGTTTTAAGATCTTCGTACACCTTTGTACTTACGGGATGAATGGAGTACTGCGTCTCATGGGCTTCCCAGAGTATTAGGTCTTTGAGTTCCTTATTCTCTGGGACGCACAATCATTCTCCCATCCCGACAGTCCTGTTTTCGTCTTCAGTAAACCCTTGGGCTTTTCCAACTCTCATGTTCTTCTTAAGTTCTTTAATTTTTGGATCATTCACTTGTGCCTCGTGAACTTGCTTGAAGAGTGTGGGTTGGGCCTCTAGGGCTACCACAAATCCAAGGTCAACAATGCCCAAATTAAAACGTTCAAATTCCTGTTGCATTTCCCTGCACAATGCCTCTGCTCGAGCAGTGTTGCAGTAACTTTTCTTGCTCAAGGCGTTTGCCATGACGTTGGCTTTCCCTGGGTGGTAGTGTATTCCCACATCATAATCTTTAATCAATTCCAGCCACCTTCTTTGACGGAGGTTTAGGTCGGGCTGGGTGAAGATATACTTCAAACTCTTGTGGTCCGTATAGATCTCGCTGCGGTTTTCGATGAGGTAATGCCACCAAATCTTCAAGGCATGGACCACCGCGGCCAATTCCAGGTCATGGGTCAGATAGTTGCCCTCGTGGGGGCATAACTGACGTGATGCATAGGCTACAACTCCGCCTTCTTGCATCAACACGCACCCTAGCCCTTGGCGGGATGCATCACAATACACTTAGAAATCCTTCTTGGGATCTGGTAAGATTAGAACCGGTGCTGAAACCAACTTCCTTTTGAGTTCTTCAAAACTGCGGTTGCACTCGGCTGTCCAGACAAACTTCGCATCTTTTTTCAACAAGTGAGTCATGGGTCTCACAATCTTCAAGAAATTCTTGTTGAACCAGCGGTAATAACCCGCAAGTCCAAGAAAACTCTACACTTGTGTCACTATCTTAGGTGGTTTCCAATTGGTGACGGATTCCACGTTCGTTGTGTCCACAACAACTCCATGGGCGGTGATGATGTGTCCGAGGAACTGCACTTCCCTTAGCCAGAAGTCACACTTGCTAAACTTGGTGTACAACTGGTGCTCTCTCAGCTTCTTGAGAACCAAACGAAGGTGCTGCTCATGCTCTTCCATTGACTTCGAGTAGTGTTGATGCCGAAAACCACCGGGGCCGTTCGGCGCCCGGAGACACGCGAAGGCTTGGGAGATTTGCTTCACTCCAGTGCAGGTCCTAAAATCTTGAGGTTCGTAGGCGTGCCAGTCAATTTGACCTTGCAATTGACAAGGAGATGGAAAGTGTTAAATCAATGAGCCAATCGGCTGGAAGCCGATCTTGACTCGTCTCATCGGCCGATGGCCGATATGAACTGTAGCACTTATACACTGACTGAAAGCCGATGATGGCATGAGCAGTAACATAATAATAAACAAATATCAAACTGGCCGATCATCGAAGGGATGCTTGAAAATCGGCTGTAAACTGATAAAATAAATAGACAAAAGGTGTAAATAAATGGATTGAATAAACTTCAACCGATTGCAATTATAATTGCTAATGCCGCCTCAAAGGTGCTGCCCGCACCCGTGCCCGGGCCCTTGGTCGTGCCTGCGTTCGGATCTTTGCCTACTGTCCGTGCCCGTACCTGGGTCCTCGCCTGTGCTCGTGCCCGGGTCCTCACCTGTTGTTCGTGCCTGGGTACTTGCTTGTTGTTCATGCCCGGGTTCTCGCTCGTGCTCGCGCTCGGGTTAGCAGCGATTTTCTAAATGTTTGTGACAAATCGGCTGGATATGAAGATAATTTATCGGCTAAGCACTCCGATAAAACATCGCATAAAACCCATCGGCTTATTAAGAGTAAAGTTATTACCAACAGTCTAGTAGATCGGACCCAACCGTTGCAGCACAGACTAATGATGATAACAAGACCTCGATGAGCCAATAGATCTAGTGCGATCGTGATGTAAAATGTGATAACTTATCGGCTATACATCCCGATAAGACGCTTGCGCACAAAATATCAACCTAGCAGGAACGATTTATCACTGGCAGTTTAGTAGGTCGGACCCAACCGATGCAGCACAAACTGATGATAAAACGCTCCCAGTAAGCCGATAGGATCTGCGCACGCGTGATGTGATACACCTAATCGATCTATGAGGTCAAACTAAACTGATGCAGCCATAGATAAAATAGATATATCGTGGTAAGCCGTCCACCATGAACCGACTAGAATATCGGACTTAACCGAGGAAGTCCTAGCCGATGCGGTGTCCGGGGTGACGAGACTTACCCTCTCGCTGGAGGTCGAACTTAACCGATGCAGCCCGGCTCGCGAAGCAAGAACCCGTCAAAGGGGTGGCGATGCGCCAAGATTATATTGATCTGATTGATGTAGATAGATTACAAAGCACCCGGGCATACGTATTTATACCCCGAGTTGATACGAGTCCTCATTGGACACGGTACAAGATTTCCTAAACACAAAAGGAAACACTAACAGGACCCGATCAGACACGAGACCAGGTCTCCTAAAGATAAACACCAGCACTTGCCTAATTAATAGATACAGTAATTAACCACCATACTGTGGTCTTCACGGCTTCTTCCTGGACTCGGTCCCTTCTGGATCAACTTCCGTTAGTTAACTGTAATTTTCTTCTTAACCAAATCTGATACAGAGCCATACCAAATTCTGGCGTTAACACATGCCCCCCAATTTCGGTGTTTTCTATAGGACTTCGAAATTCTTTCATTTTGGGCCTTCAGATTCCTTCCATACCGAGGCGGCCCAAGGTAGCCCACTTGCCTTAATTGTTTGAAACAGTGCCAACGGCCTCGATTCCCTCCCGGTCATCATACCTCTATAAACCGCTTCGTCTCCCTAGCCTTTTTTATGCTTTCACATCACCAGAGCACTACCGCTTCACCTTCCAAGACTTCTACTAACTCCAGTGAACTCAGACGAACCGTCGCATCTCCTTTCTTCGACCACTGATTCCCGCTCTTCTTCTTCTGGCGCAATGGCATCAGCATCCGCAGTCCTCGAGGTAATCTTTCTGCCCAACTGTTTTTTCTGATTTTGTAGCCTAGATGAATCCAATCTGCCATGTTCTTTACCTGTTCTTCGTCGTGTTCTTGTTTACTGTAGCACCTTAGGAACCAAATTCTGATCCCAGCCGCCGATTACCCGGATTTCTTCTATCACGGCCCAATGGGTAGCGAGGATCCCACAGATTTCATCAACGCCGAGGCCCAACGTATTCCTTTCAAGAACTCCACCATGTTAGTCAGTGATTGGACCAATAGCTTCAGATCATGGTCGAGCAAGCTTCCTGGGTGGAGGGACTGGTATATTAGAGTATCGGCCGCGAAGAGAACCCTCTGGGAAGAATCAAACATCGGCCACTGCATCAACCTTTCTCTAGTCGATATGGAAAAGAACGAGCCTCTGCTTGCATCGGCTTCATATTTCTGGTCAGATGCTCTCAACGCCTTCATGTTCGGGCACGGGCCGATGACCCCTACCTTGATGGATGTGATTATGCTCACCTGCCTCGACACGATGAGTTACATTGACCCCTTCAGGCTTCGATTCAAACCTGCTCATCGGCTTCAAGCGAAGAACATCAGTGGCTGGTCCAGGTATATATCAATCCACAACAAGGGAACCGGACCAGTCGACGATCGGGAACATGTCGCTTTTTTGAACTTGTGGCTGGAACGGTTTGTCTTCGATGGCGCAACCCTCGGCCCAACAACCAACATGCAATGTCCGGCAGAATGTTTGCCCAATCGGAAACAAATCCCCTTGGGGAAATACCTCCTTGGCACCACTTATCAGCTGCTACATCAAGTAGCGACCAAGCTATCGGCCGGCCAGCCCATCGGCCATATTGGGGGTCCTTGGTGGTTCGTGCAACTATGGCTCAACGTCTACACCTTCAAGGCCTTTTCTGAGACCTCTTTTCTTGACCAATCCTTTCCAGCTGATCAGACAGAAGACCAGGAACTCACTTACCGCCGATGTATCTCCATGGGCAAAGCTGCATCAGCTCTTCCTGGCGGTAAGATAACACCCGCTGGACTTAGTCAATGGTTCAAGGTGTTTTATTACGGCTTCACTAGGGAGGCCACACTTTGGTTTGCATACAACGATGCATCGTCATTCGAAATGCCTTCCAACTTCAATCCACTCAATGCTCTAGAAGACGATGAATCGAAGGCCATATTTCTATCGGCTGTTACCCCCTGTCTGCTGCCGACTGGCTTCTCTCTGGGCCGATCGCAACCAACATATGAATTCTACCATCCATCGGTCGGCTCCCATCAGCTTGGTCTTGGTCAACTTCCGATCGGCCTATTCTTCGTCGATAAACTTCAAGCCCGGGGCAACGTCAACAATGCCCTAGAGTATGATCGGATGTGGACCTTAACAGAATCTCTTCCCCTGGGCACCGCCACAGAGGTGAATGTATGTACCGCCAACACAAAGCTTTTTGCTCGATGGTGGTCAGAATGGAGGAGACATATATTCAACTTAGCTGCCATCCACTACTGTTCTCGCCTCAACGCCGACTACATCGAATCTGATGACGAGGTAACACCCATAAGCCTTAATCACCATCTCCGATCATCCCTCACTCTTAATTTGCAGGCTGCCCACGTCGAGCCCCCAACGACAAGAACTAGCAGTCGGCCGATCATGTATCAACCCCCATCAGCCACTCCGAACTTAGGGCGCGATGCTCCTTCTCCATCGGCCCTCCTCCAGGCACCCCGGCCGACAGGACAGAAGCGCAAAAAGCTGGCGCACCGCCCTTCTCTCAAGAAGCAGAAAACCAATGCCGATGTCATGGTCACGACGCCACCTACTCCCCAAACAACATCGGCCCCCTCATCTCCTCGGGTATGTGCTAAGTCTTGATATCATTATCTATTTTCCCATCCATCTCATCAGTTTCATTTTCAGTTCGAGTCATCGGCCCCTGAACCTCAACCTTCTACTGACATCCCTCCAAGCACCGAGCCGATGACTTCTCCAGCTGCTCTAATCTCAGCACCCAGTCCCCAAGCCATTGATGAGGCTGTCCCTGCTACATCGCCTGACATCGGCCGTTCTGAAGAACACCCTACTCATCCACTTGAAGCCGATGCCACCCAAGCTGCCGATGCCCTTCCTCAGGTAATCTCCCTATCCATACTTCATTTTTTAACTCTTCACTGATTCTTTTACCGATGTCAATTTGCAGTCCTTAGCCGATTTGTTCTCCTTTGACATCGGCAAGTACTTAGAGGCAGAAGAAGCAACAGCCACCAGCGTAGCAACCAAACCATCCTTCCCAGCCGATGTGCGTGAGTACTTAACGAGTATCATCAGTCGGCTGGAAAATTCGATCGACGCACTAGTGGAAGATTGCGGGCCGATCCGGGCAAGACTTGCAGATATTGAACATCATTTACCCGAAGAACTCATCGACGCACTGACTCCCGCGGCATACCTGGAATCTCACAGATTCAGACTCATCAAGCTTAGGCAGCGCATAGCCAATCGTGCTGACCAACAGAAGATAACCCAAGATATCCAAGCCGATCGGCTGTCAGCCCAAACAGAGAAGAAAAAGCTTGATGACATGGTAACTGCCCCTCAAGAGCTCCAATCCAAGTTGGACCAACTAAAGAAAAAGGAGGCCGATTTGCTGGCAGAACTTGAAAAAGTTCGTAGGGATCTTGAAACAACAGAATCCTAGCTCATCGGCCTACCACAAGCTATACAAGACCAAGAGGCCAAGGTCGCAGCAACGGTGCGTCAAGTCGTTCATCGGCGCAAAAATTTGAAGATCATCCTGGGCTCCAATGAAGACGACATTTGTGCTATCAATGAGATTGACCAAATCCACCTGCGCGCGATCGAAACAATTCAGAACTTTTTGTAAAACCTTAATACTATTGATGTTGCTCCGGAACACGCCGATCATCTTTTGCTGTAACATAATCTAATCGGCACTGTTGCTTGTTTCAATTGTCCCTTAGTATTTTTTGTCTGTTTGATCTAAAGGCGATATCAATTAATATCGGCTATCTTTAGGTGATGCAAAAACATCGGCTTTCTAAACTGTTTTAGAAATCGGCCGCATCCAGCCGATTCAGGAGTTAATCCAAATGCTCGGATAGTACTTCTTGAGATATTTCCCATTAAGCGCTTTAGCAAACTCCGTCCCCCTAGGCATTACCAGGCACACAACGATTAATCCGATAGGGCCCTTCCCAATTAGGCGACCACTTTCCAAACTTATTATCTCTGGACCCGATTGGCAAAATCAATTTTCACACAAGATCTCTCTCAGCAAATGATTTATTCACCACTTTCCTGTTATAATGCCTAGCTGCCTTAGCTTTGTTTTCCTTGATCCTCTCTAGTGCCCTTAACCGATTCTAAGCCAAATCTTTAAGTTCATCTGTCATTAAGTTATAATAATCATCGGCTGTCAATTGATTTTGCAAAGAAATCCTCCTAGAGCCGATGTTAGTCTCCCAAGGCAAAACTGCTTCATGTCCATATACCAGTTGGTAAGGTGGCACTCGGGTAGATCCATGACACGCCATCCGATATGCCCATAATGAATCGGCTAACATAGTATGCCATCTTCGCGGCTGTTCATCAATCTTCCGCTTAATCAACTTGATCAAACTCTTATTAGAAGCTTCCGCCTATCCATTAGCCTGAGCATAATAAGGCGATGAATTTAATAACTTGATTCCCATACTGGCAGCAAACTGTTGAAACTCATCGGACACGAAAATAGATCCATGATCAGTAGTTATCGTCTGAGGAATCCCAAACCGATAAATTATGTGCTTCTTTACAAACTCTACCGCTTCTTTGGACGTAACTTTCTTCAGAGGAATCGCTTCTGCCCACTTCGTAAAATAATCGGTCTCTGCCAATATGAACTTATGTCCTTTACTTGATGGAGGAAAAACCTGGCCGATCATGTCAATTCCCCATCCTCTGAACGGCCACGGTTTAATGATAGGATTCATAGCCGATGCAGGTGCTTGTTGTATATTTCCAAACTTCTGGCAATCTTGACATCCTTTATAGTACCTGAAACAATCTTCCAGCATTGTTGGCCAAAAATACCCTACTCTTCTCAGCAACCACTTCATCTTATGAGCCGATTAATGAGTCCCACAAACGCCCTCATACACTTCGCACATAACCACTTTGGCTTCTTCCAAATTCAGGCACCTTAGCAGAACTCCTTCAAAAGTCCGATAATATAATTCTCCATCAAGCAGCACATATTTAGTAGCTTTATACCGAAGTTTCCTAGAAACCGACTGCGACAGATTTCGCAGATAACTGATTATTTCCTGTCTCCAATCATCGGCTTTATCCTGAATATCATTATCGGCTATTTCAACCTCAACCTGTTTATTCAGCCGATAACCCGAAGCAATTTGCGCAAGATCATTGGCTTCTAAATTCTACTCCCTAGGGATATGATCCATTGACACCATCTTGAAATCCTTTAACAAATCTGTACATTCCTCATAATATGATCTCAAAACATCATCCCTGCACTCATATTCCCCAGACAACTGCTTGATCACCAACAAAGAATCACCAACAATCTCTATGATATCGGCTCGATCTCCTTTAAAAGTTGAAGTCCTTTTAATACCGCCTCGTATTCTGCTTGATTATTAGTCCGATAAGGTTTAATTGTAAAAGCAAACTCAAAACTTGCCCCCCGAGGCGATACAATGACCAGCCCAATACTAGATCCATGCTTGCAAACCGACCCATCAAAAAACAAAGTCCATGGGATCGGCTCTACATAATTCTCATAATCCCCTCTATGTTGCACAATGAAATCGGCCACCGCTTGTCCCTTGATCGCTTTAGCCGATTCATATCTCAAGTCAAATTCAGTCAAGGCAAAGATCCATTTACCAACTCGCCCTTTTAAAACTGGAGCCGACAACATGTATTTCACCACATCGGCCTTGCAAACCACTGTACACTCAGCCGATAGGATATAATGCCTCAACTTAGTGCATGAGAAATATAAACAAAGGCATAATTTTTCTACCACAGGATATCTCGTTTCAGCATCCAAAAGCCTTCTGCTCAGATAGAATACGACTTGCTCCTTTCCTTCAACCTCCTGAAATAAAACAGACCCGATGGATTTCTCATCGGCCGATAAGTATAACTTGAACGGCTCCTTTCTGTGGCGGAATTAGAACAGGTGAGGAACTCAAATAACTCTTAATTCCATCGATTGCCTTCTGCTGATCTGCCCCCCACACGAACTCTTGATCGGCTTTCAACTTCAATAACGGAGTAAAAGATTCAATTCTCCCTGACAAATTTGATATAAATCTCCTTACAAAATTAATCTTGCTGATCAATGACTGTAACTCTGTCTTGTTGCTTGGTGGCTCCGTGGTCTTAATGGCCCTGATGCTTCTTTGACTAACTTCAATTCCTCGCTCATGAACCATAAAACCCAAAAACTGCCCAGCCAATACACCAAAAGCGCATTTGTTGGGATTCATCCTTAGTCCGTATTTCTTGGCCCTTTCCAGCACTTTTCGCAAATCAGCTATATGGCTTTCCTCACTCTTAGACTTAACCACCACATCATCAATGTAAATTTCCACTAACAAGCCGATGAGATCATGAAATATATAATTCATCACCCTCTGATAAGTTGCACCGGCACTTTTTAACCCAAACGTCATTACTACCCACTCATATAAGCCGATAGCTCCAGGACATCGAAACGTAGTCTTATGTATATCTTCTTCAGCCATAAAAATCTGATTGTATCCCGCATTGCCGTCCATGAAGCTAATAATCTTATGGCCTGATGCTGCATCCATCAACAAATCTGCTATCGGCATCGGGTACTCATCCTTGGGGGTAGCTTTATTTAAATCCCGGAAGTCGATGCATATCCTCAATTTCCCATTTTTCTTTTCTACCGGGACGATATTAGAAACCCACTCAGCATATCGGCACGGCCTTATAAACTTGGCATCATATAACCTTGTGATTTCCGCTTTGATCGGCTCATATAACTCTGCCTTGAATCTCCTTGGAGCCTGTTTGAATGGCCGATATCCTGGTTTAATGGGTAGCCGATGTTCAACAATTGATCGGCTTAATCCTGGCATCTCATGATACTTCCAATCAAAACAATCCCAATACTCCTTCAATAGTGTTATCAATTCTTCTCGAAGTTCAGGGCATAACCTTTTGCTTATGTACGTCGGCCTTGGCTTATCTCCTGGTCCTATGTCGATCTCCTCTAAATCATCGGCCGACGTAAACCCTTGTCCTAGTTTCCCTTCAAAATCTTCAATGGAGCCCATCAGAGTAACAATTCGGAGCCGACTTGCTAAATCGGATGTATCCCTTGGCTGGTAACCTTAAGATAATCTCCTTCCCATGTTTTTCCAGACAAGCAATCAACTCCATCTGCTTCCCAGACCGGCAAATCGGTCATTGCAATGTTGGTTGACCGATCTGCTAGGACTACCTCGACTTGATCTCCTTGCCACTGTATCAAACACTGATGCATCATCGAGGGCACACAACAGTTCGCGTGAATCCAATCCCTGCCAAGAAGCAGACTATATGATCCTTTCCCATCGATAACGAAAAACGTGGTAGGTAATGTCTTGTTTCCCACTATCAACTCCACGTTTAACACGCCTTTCGCCTCTGATGAATTTCCACCGAAGTCTTTTAGCACCATATTCGTCTTGATCAAATCTTCGGTAGTTTTCCCCAACATTCGAAACGTAGCATGAGGCATTAGATTAACAGCTGCTCCCCCATCAACTAGCATCTTCGTCATCGGCTTCCCATTCACATAGCCCTTGATATATAATGGCTTTAAGTGCCAATGCTCTGATTCCTCAGGTTTATCAAATATTGCCTGATCGGGTTGCAACATTAGCTGAGCGAACACTTCTTCATTGCCTTCCTCGTCCGATGAAAGTACTTTATACTCCCGAGGCAAAAAGAAAACCATGTTTACTTGAGCCGATGAATCGACTTCATCGTCCTTCCTCTTCACATGCCATACTCATTTAGTTCTCTTGTGGCAATGATCGGCTTCTTCCTGATCTTGCCTCTGTTCTTCCTGTTGCTCTCGGTGTCATAGCCGTTGTGCCCTTCTCTTCTGATTCTTTGTGAATATTCCGCTAGGACACCACTGAGGATTTTGGACTTGTTTTTCATGTACTTCCTCTTTATTTTCGTCAAAGAACTCTTCGTGGACCGGCCCTAATCGGCTATGTACCGATGCCCGTTTCCTGGGTGGCCGATTTTGCGAAAAACTTTTCTGCTGATCCTGCTGAAACCTCAGATTATCGCACTCAGGGCAATCTTCAATTGATGGCAATCTCATTCCTTGATCCCAGTAGAATCGGAAGAACGGACAATCCCAATGTGGATTAAATCTTTCCCTGTTTGGCTCAATCCACTGCTCCTCGTATTTTGAGTATTTTTCTATCATGCTTGATGAAGTAATCCTTGATTTTCTATGATCCACATGCCTTCCTTCATCGGCTTGAGTCTTTGACGATGATCCTGCATAAACCATGTTTACGGGGAACGGGTGTCCGTCGATTTTCATCGGCTTTTTGTCTTCGAATTTGATCCTTCCTTGCTCAACAGCCAATTGAATTTGTTGCCAAAAAACTTTGCACTCGTTAGTGCGATGTGATATCATATTGTGCCATTTGCAATATCTTTTCTTCTTCAGTTCTTCGGCTGATGGAATTACGTGATTTGGCGGAAGTTGTATCTGCTTCTCCTGTAACAGTAGATCAAAGATTTTATCGGCTTTATTAATGTCAAAATCATACCGTTCTTCCTTGTCGATATCCTTGACCCATGGGCATGATACTGATTTCTTGTTCCTAGCCCACTCCGCCAATCCGACTTTAGCATCGGTCTCTTCGTCTGAGTCCGATGAATAAACCTGTACCTGAGCAACTCTTCTCTGATATTTATCTTTTTTCGCCTCTTGAAATTGGCTTTCATGAGCCGATACCTTCTGTACCAGGTGCGCCAGGGACTCGAACTCCTGTGACGAAAACCTCTCCTTAATTGGCACCAAGAGACCCTGGAAAGCCAAGTCGGCTAGATGTCCATCGCTCAGGTTTAGACTGTAGCATTGGTTTCTAACGTCCCGAAATCGGTGAATATATTCCGGTACTGTTTCATCTGGTCGTTGCCTAACCGATGTTAGATCTGTCAGTCTCATCTCATGAATTTCAGCAAAGAAGTATTTGTGAAACTGTTTTTCTAGATCGGCCCATCCCCGAACTAAATTCGGTGGTAACGAGGAGAACCATGTAAAAGCCGATCCAGATAACGACAAGGGGAAAAACCTAACTCTCAGAGCCTCCTCAGCCGATGCCTCTCCGCACTGTGCCAAGAATCGGCTGACGTGTTCTACTGTAGATGTGTTGTCTTGCCTTGAGAACTTGGAAAAATCTAGAACCCTGTATCGGTGTGGCAACGGCACTCTGTCAAACCACTTGGGATATGGATGCCGATACATAAATGTTTGCTCCTTGGGCTTGATCCCAAATTGTTCCCTTATTATTTTTGCAACCCTTGTTGATAAATCCTCTTCCCTCGGGTTGTCCTGTTGATACTATACAGGTGGAGTTTGTTGCCAATTCTGTCTAGGATACTCTCTCTAGTAACTACCTAGATCGGCAATGCTACCTGGGTAATTCTGTTGATATCCCCCATAATAAGCAGACCGATGGTATCCAGCAGGAATATCCTGTTGCCCCCCAGCCTGGTTCTGTGTAAACAGGTTTTCCAGAATGTCTCTGTTTATCCCATAAGTAACCTGATTTGGCTCTATCTTTGACGGGAGATAAACAGGACCCCGAGTAGGCTCTTGAACAATTGATCCGTCCACTGTCTTCTTGATGAGATTATGAAGCGTGTTCACCAGGATCCCAGACTGATTGATGAGCGCGTGATGTACTGCTTCATTCACCATCTCCTGTAAGGGTTTTACTGGTGGACTTTCAGGTGGTGTGCGGCTCGATTCACCAAACAGAACTGGTTTTGGAAACTGCGTCTTTTGAATCGGCCCTTGTCTTGTCATGCTGAAGGATTCTAAGCACAGCTTCTGAAAATTGGCCATATTTTGCTCGACTTGCTGTTTTTGTTCTTTAGTTAAATCCACCATGCTGACTGGAATCACGTTGTCTGTTTTTATCTCTTTTCCGGCCATGTTGAAATTCCAACTGAGACTTTGTGTCCAAACTTCGTGTCCCACCAGGCGTGCCAAAAACGTGTTGACGCCGAAAACCGCCGGGGGCCATTCGGCGCCCGGAGACAAGCGAAGGCCTGGGAGATTTGCTTCACTCCAGTGCAGATCCTAAAATCTTAAGGTTCGTAGGCGTGCCAGTCAATTTGACCTTGCAATTGACAAGGAGATGGAAAGTGTTAAATCAATGAGCCAATCGGCTGGAAGCCGATCTTGACTCATCTCATCGGCCGATGGCCGATATGAACTGTAGAACTTATACACCGACTGAAGGCCGATGATGGCATGAGCAGTAACATAATAATAAACAAATATCAAACTAGCCGATCATCGAAGGGATGCTCGAAAATCGGCTGTAAACTGATAAAATAAATAGACAAAAGGTGTAAATAAATGGATTGAATAAACTTCAACCGATTGCAATTATAATTGCTAATGCCGCCTCAAAGGTGCTACCCGCACCCATGCCCGGGCCCTTGCTCGTGCCCGCGCCTGGATCTTCACCTACTGTCCGTGCCCGTATCTGGGTCCTCGCCTGTGCTCGTGCCTGGGTCCTTACCTGCTGTTCGTGCCCAGGTACTTGCTTGTTGTTCATGCCCGGGTTCTCGCTCGTGCTCGCGCCCGCGTTAGCAGCGATTTTCTAAATGTTTGTGACAAATCGGCTGGATATGAAGATAACTTATCGGCTAAGCACTCCGATAAAACTTCGCATAAAACCCATCGGCTTATTAAGAGTAAAGTTATTACCAACAGTCTAGTAGATCGGACCCAACCGTTGCAGCACAGACTGATGATGATAACAAGACCTCGATGAGCCGATAGATCTAGTGCGATCGTGATGTAAAACATGATAACTTATCGGCTATACATCCCGATAAGACGCTTGCGCACAAAATATCAACCTAGCAGGAACGATTTATCACTGGCAGTTTAGTAGGTCGGACCCAACCGATGCAGCACAAACTGATGATAAAACGCTCCCAGTAAGCCGATAGGATCTGCGCACGCGTGATGTGATACACCTAATCACTCCCAGTATATCCTCTTCTTAGATTCTCAGCTGATGATAGCCTGATCACAGGTCTATCTTGGAGAAAATGGTGGCACCCTCCAATTGGTCGAAAGGATCATTAATCCTCGGTAAGGGGTACTTGTTCTTGATGGTGACATCATTTAGTGCATGATAGTCCACGCACATCCACTTTGTTTTGTCTTTCTTTTCCACGAAGATGACTGGTGCTCCCTAGGGGACGTGCTTGGTCGGATGTACCCCTTCTGTAGCAGATCATCGACTTGCTTCTTGACCTCTGCCATCTCGTTTGGTGCCATTCTATACGGCCTCTTGTAGATTGGCACTGTTCCATGTGCCAAATCAATCCTGAACTCAATTTCTCTTTCTGGTGGCATCCCTAGTAGGTCTTTCGGGAACACATCCGGGTATTCATTTACTATTGGAATGTACGGTTGCCCCACTGCGACCTGATTCAAGCTTGCTTCCTGATGCAGCGGCACCGGTGACTTGAAGATAACTGCCTTTCCTTCCAAACTAGTCAATGTTATGGTGCGGTCCGCGCAGTTGATCACCCCTTTGTGTCAGGTCAGCCAATCCATTCCTAGGATGACATCTAGGTCTTTGGATTCCAAGAGGATGAGATTGGCTAGACAAGGTGATCCTTGGATTTCTAGGCTCACTGAAGGGCTATAGTGAGCATGTCGATGTTTTACACCGGCAATATGACTATAGGGCTACCCGGCGGATGGAAACTCGGTGGATTGCAAAGGAACACAGAGAGATTTTATACTGTTTCAGGCCCTCGATGTGAGGTAATACCCTACGTCCAATTATGGTGTTATTCCTTTGAGAATTTGTGTTGATCTATGATATCTCGCCCTTAGGGGGAACCCTGCCTCCCCTTATATACTAGGGGATAAGGGTACAAGGTAGGAATCCCAGCTAGATATGGCAAAGAGATTTTCTCTTAGAGATACATTTTACCCGACTAGGACTGTATATTCCTTATCGTACAAGGCAAAGTCTGCCGGGTGCTACTATATCTCTAATTACAAGTCTCGGCCCATCCTCTATCCGAGTGGCCCATATGCTTGTGATGAGGTACCCGGGGCCCATGGCCTCCACAGTAGCCCCTGAGACCTTCATAGTTGAGTCACGGCTGATGCTAAGTGCTCATCCTCCACGGTGAAGATTGCCCGAGTGCATTGCTCCCGAGCACTCTTTGTCCAAGTGCTTCTTCTTCCCGAGTCCTCCTTCATGTCAGCTGGCAGCGAGGCTATGAAGGGCTTCATGTAGATGTATGAATGGTGTGCGCCGAATAAGTGCACCTATTAGGTGTAGCCCCTGACTTTGTGCTTAATTGTGAAGACAATTAAACATAAAGTCAAAGATCTTTAACCTGGAATTCTTTCCCGAGTAGTATACTACTGGTATATGAGACTCTTCGGTATCATGTCAACTAAAATATGATTTATAGTCTTGCCGAGTAGCATGCCACTCGTATATGGGACTCTTCAGCTTCATGTCAGCTGGAAAAGGGTGTTTATAGTCTTTCCCGAGTGGCGTCCCACTCGGAAGTTAGACTCCTCAGCATCATGTCAGCTGGAAAGAATATTTATAGTCTCTCCCGAGTAGTGCACTATTCGGAAGTTAGACTCTTCTGCGTCATGTCGGCTGGAATAATGTTGCTCATGGCAATTGTTGGCCAAGTATGTAGGCCGACTACCACTTTATGAAATTAAATCCATTGCATGGTCAGGTGTACCCGAGAAAGATACCTGCATCCCCAATTTTGATAAAGACCAGCTTGTGATCCTTATAAGGATACATCCTCGATACCTGGTGGATAACACAGATACCCAAACACATGTGTTCAGCAATTAGGCCTTCATGAAGCATATCTGTTTACCTCATCGGTTCCTGTTGGTAGCACCAGCACTACAATTTTAACACAGCCCACGAGCGGCCCATAATAAGCGTGCTACCGTAGAAACTCATATCTTGGTGGCCTAGTACCAACTTTGCAGGCCCAAGCCCACGAATCGGAATCAGCTCTATAAAAGGCGGGAAGAGAGAGAAAAGATTCCTTCATCTTCTCCAATCCACCAATCGTTTCGTCTTCCGCTTCCGCACCGAAATTTTGCCTCCCGCTCCGCTAGGGTTCTCTATTGCCCGCTCTTCCCCACCAGAACTTGGGCAATTTCGCTCTTCCTCGTCCATTCCAAACCTCCAGTAGCATTTCCCCCAAATCTCCTCATCCCCAACCATGCCGAGGGCTTTGGATCTTGTGGGTGTGTCGGATGTTGTCTGGCCGACTTCAGATTGCGGGTCAGCGAAGTTGAAGCTTTTGGAGAAGCAGCTGGAGTTGCAGAGCCAGGAGATCATCAACTGGCGTCCGACTGAGGGTGAATCGGTTCCGGAGCCCAGGGAGGGTGAGACCGTCGTTTTTGCCTCTTTTTTCCACCGGGGTCTTTCTCTTCCATCTTTCGAGTTCTTCCACCAGCTTCTTACTTTTTATGAACTCGAGTTGGTGAATCTGAATCCCAGCTCGATTTTGCAAATCTCCATTTTTGTGACTCTTTGTGAGTGCTTCCTGGGTGTGGAACCCCATCTGAATCTATTCAGGTATTTGTTCCATATCAAGCCCTAACCCTCCAAGAATAAAATCCAAGTGATTGGGGGGGCTGGTGTCCAACTTAGGAATGAGATAAAGAAGATCTATTTAGATATTCCTTTGAAATCTTCTCTCAAAGGCTAGCATAAGGAATGGTTTTACTGTTCCGATCTTGAGCCATGCCTTCCCCCTTTTATGGGTTTGCCCCCGGTGATTATCGCCAAGTGGTCATCTCTGCCCACATCTGAAGAAATGGGGCAGGTTAATACACTTGTCGACAGGATTAGCAAGCTGAAGAAAGCCAGGTTGACTGGTCCATGGGTGGCCAGATGATTCCTGACTCTGTGCCTCAGGCCGTTAAAGCTGAGGTGTCACTTTGGCTGGGACTACAAGGGCAAAGGTGATCCTAGCCAGGAATTCTCCGACCTGATAGACAAGTATAAGGTGACCGACATCTTGCTGGATTTCTTCGCTAGCGGGGTGGTCGAAACTAAGGACACAGATCGGTCCGTGGCGGCTTACAGCAAGAAGAGGCCACGCCCAAAGGTAACCCTTGCTGATGTGGTCTTGTAGTTCATCTGTGGTGAATGTTTGCAGATACATACCCAGATTGGCTCCGCAGTGTGTAACTTGTATTGTTGAACTGCTTGCAGTCATGTGAGGATTTCGATGACGACTCCCAGAAATTATCGGCCTGGAAATCAAAGAAGAGGCCAGGAAGTCCCTCTACCGCCTAGCCTGACTCCAAGAGAGCGGGGAAGATACCCGTTGTAGATCAGGGCAAGAAGAAGGTTATGAACCGAGTGCCACAGCCGGGAGTCTGAAGATAAAAGACACCGCCGGTACAGCGCCCAGGCCAGTGAGTCCCTGACCGGGACCAATGCAGTCGAGCTCAGCATCATCGAGCCCAATATGAGTGCTGCCGAATATAGGGTCGAATCCAGCGCTGCCAGGCTCAGCAACATTGAGCCCAAGAATGGCACCGCCGAGTACCCGGGCACCCCAGCCGGCCACACTAGGAGTGGGGCTAGCCAGGATAAAAATGCCGCCGCCGACTGCCACGCCACCTGGCCCGATAGCCGGCCGCAGTCCACCGCCGGGATCTAGATCACCCGGGCAAAGGCTTAAGTTCTCCAAGAGGTAGGTTGCTCTAGATCTTCTGAAAATCTTGTTCGGCATAGTTGTGTTTTGATGTTTGACTCGTTACGTAGGAAGCGAACCGATATTGATCTTAAGGGGACCACTCCGGCTACCCTTGTTGTTGAGCCAGCCCAAGCCGATCCAGCGCCATCGAGCACACTTGCTGAGCCGGCTATGGTCTCAGTTGCAGAAACTAAGATGGTCCTGACTGCAGGGCCACTGGCACCAGCCGACCAAGGGGTGGTTGTCAAAGCTGCTGCCCCAGCCCCTGAGCCAGCCCCCGAGGCCCTGGAGGCCACTGAGTTGAGGGCCAGGACCCCGTCACCGTCCTTGTTGTTGTCGTTGTCGCTATCTCCCCCATCGGACAAACTAGACCTCCCCAGGCTTGAAGCTCCTCCTCGCAAGTTCCCACGGACATTTCGCTGGACGGCGCCCGATGGAACCGCGAGGAGTTATAAGCATGATGAGGTTGCAGCAGAAAAGGAGTGTGAAGACTTGCTTCGTGCCACAATCGCCGCATCCTAGGGGATTCAGGTATGATTTTCGCCGTATTGGAATCTTGGCAGTCTTCCTTGCACGAGTATTCTAACGCTTGACTCTGCTTTGACTTGTTTCTCCCTGAGTAGAAACTTGTCGATCGCTCGGAGAGGATGAACAAGGTCCTGACCCGGGTTGCCCCCCTAGCTCCAAGAATTGGACCAGCTCCGAGCTTTGAAAGCCGAAGTAGAGGGGCGCAGCCAGCAGAGGGAATCTTGGCTGAGGGAGGCCGTTAATCAGCTTAGGACCGAGAATTGGGACCAAGCCAAGAAGATTGGAAGTAAGTTTCCAGAATGTCTCCCTGACTGATCCCTTAGTATATTTCTCTAGCTGTGCTGTTCTCCGACCGCCCAGTTGTGTCCTGACTGCAATGCTGAGTGCTTGACTATTATGATGTACAGCCCTCGAAGCCGAGCTAAAGGCCCGAACAGAGGGAGAAGTCCAGCTGAAGGAGGCCGAGAAAGCCAAGGCTAGGCTCGAAAAGGACAAGTCCGACCTGACAAGGGCCATGGCCGAGCTTGAAAAAGAGAAGGCCGACTCGAAGAAGGCCAATGCCAAGCTCGAGAAGGAAAAAGTTGAACTGGAGAAGGCCAAAGCCAAGTGGGAGGCTGACTACGGAAGTAAGTCTCTGCACTGACAATGATCTTAACCAATCCATTAAGTACTTCATCTGCAGTTTGCCTGACAAGTTTACTTGTTGGTGAACCCGGGTAGCTGCTAGAGCCAATGCCCAAATCCAATTCCAGGCTTTTGCAGAGGAGATAAAGGTCATCAAGGAGTCACGGGAAATCCTTGCTGAGTCCATGAAAGGGCTCCTTGACGTGATGGATCCTCGTTATGTGGGAACCAGCTCCAACATGGTGTCTCAGGTGCAGGCACGCCTTAACGATGCACCGTGTATCCTGAAGAGGTACTTGGATGAGCGTACTGTTGTCGGCCTAGCCCAAACCCTGGCGATGACCAAGTCCATCTACCCTAGGGAAGACATTGAAACCATCGGGGAGGGATTCGCCGAGGAGACAACACCTGATGAGGCACTGAAGCTGATAGCCGAGGCGAGGCCGACTGCAAAGGTGATCACCCGAGACCTGGGTATGTAAAAACAGTCCATCATGCAGTCGGTGCATATAAACTTTTGTAAAGACATGTGTAAATATATGTGCGATGCCGCCAAGCTCTGAATTATTACTCAGTTATCATTAGCTTTACCCGATTATATAGTCTACGCCGAGTTAGTCTATAGGAACTTAATAAAATCGTTCACTGCAGAAAGTTGTACTTGGGCAAACATGACAAAGTCATTGCAAAACTTCATAACCTCAGGCTCGTATATTATTGACAAAGTACATATAATACATGCAGCCCCCGACTCACTACTCGGTTGGAACAAGCGGCATAGTGAGTCAGAGAAAAACTGTACACATGGGAGGTAAAAAACTCAGTTATAGAAAGGAGGTAGCTGTTCTATATTCCATGAATTGCTAATGAGGGCACCGTCTTCGGTCTTCAGTCGGTAGGCGCCTGGCCGAGTAACCTCAGTGATAATGAATGGCCCTTTCCAAATTGGGGATAGTTTATGCCTGTCTTTGGTGGTTTGTATTTTTCTTAAGACGAGATCTCCCACCAAAAAGATGTGGCCATGAACATTGCGATTGTGGTAGCGACGCAGGCCTTGAAGATACCTTTCCGACTGGATTATTGCGATATCCCTCGCTTCTTCCAACTGATCTAATTCGACCAATCGGGCATTGTTTGGGATGTCTTCTGAGTAAGCCCAAACTCGTGGAGAGCCGAACTCTAACTCGGTTAGTAGCACAGCCTCAGCACCGTAGACTAGAAAGAAAGGGGATTGCCCTGTTGCCCGACTAACCATGGTTCTGAGAGACCAGAGAACAGATGGGAGTTCTTATACCCACCGGCCCACGTATGGTTGTAGTCAGTCGAATATCCTGGCCTTGATACCTTGTAAGACCATACCATTGGCGCATTCAACTTGCCCGTTGCTCCACGGGTGTGCCACAGATGCATAGCAGATCTTGATGTCGAAGTCGTCACAGAAATCTTGAAACGTGCTGCCCATGAACTGAGTACCGTTGTTGGTGATGATGCGGTTAGGGACCCCGAATCGGTATAATATACTTATGATGAAGTCCTTTGCTCGTCCCGCCGTTATAGTAGCAACGGGTTTTGCCTCAATCCACTTTGTGAATTTATCCACTGTGATGAACAAGTGTGTGAACCCTCCTGGCGCTTTCTTGAAAGGCCCGACCATGTCAAGCCCCCATACTGCAAAGGGTCAAGAGATTGGGATTGTTTGGAGTTCTTGGGCTGGGAGATTGGTTTGTCTTGCGTAGAACTGGCAACCCTCGCATGTGCGAACAATGTCTTTGGCATCTATTACTGCTGTGGGCCAGAAAAATCCCTGCCGGTAAGCTTTTTCGACTAATGTCCTAGATGCGGCATGGTTCCCACATATACCCGAGTGGATCGAGTGTAGAATCTGCTTGCCCTCCTCGGTGGTGACGCAACACATGAGGACACTGGATGCACTTCTTCGGTGCAGGTCTTCTCCGACGACTAGGAAACTCTTGCTTCGATGTTTGACTTGTTCGGCTTAACTGCGATCTTCTCGGAGTTTATCGTCTAGGAGGAATTTTAGAATAGGAGTCCGCCAGTCTTGACATATGTTCAGTACCTCGTCTGTTGCTGGGGTAGGTTCGCCTCCTGACTGCTATGGCACTGGTTTCTTCTTGACTGATGGCTCCATAAGTTGCTCGACAAAGATCCCTGTCGGGACCGCTTCTCGCTTAGATCCCATGTTGGCCAGTTTGTCTGCAGCATCGTTGTATTGTCGTAGGACATGTGTTATCTCCAACCCGTCGAACTTGTTTTCCAGCTTGTGGACCTCCTGACAGTATGCCACCATGCTGTCGTCGAGACATGTCCAGTCTTTCATGACTTGGTTGACCACGAATTGAGAATCTCCTCGCACAACCAGTCGGCGGATGCTGAGTGATATAGCGATACGGAGCCCGTGGATAAGTGCCTAATACTCGGTGACATTGTGGGAAGCCGGGAAGTGGATCTGGAGAATGTACTTGAGTCTTTTGCCGGTAGAGGATGTCAATACGACGCCGGCCCCAAAGCCGCCGATCCGTAGAGAACCATCGAAGTACATTGTCCAGTACTCTAGCTTCGCTGTTGACATAGGCATTTGGACTTCTGTTCACTCGGCCACGAAGTCGGCTAGAGCTTGTGATTTGATAGTTGTCCGTGGCTGAAAGGTGATGTCGAACGCCATCAACTCGAGCGCCCATTTAGCAATTCGGCCGGTGGCCTCGCGATTATGCAAGACGTCCCTGAGTGGATACGATGTGACCACCGTGACGTGATGTGCTTGGAAATAATGCACCAGCTTCCGGGCAGTGATGAGTTGGCTATACAGCAGCTTCTGGACCTGCGGATATCTCATCTTTGAGTCGGCAAGGACCTCGTTGACAAAGTAGACTGGCCGTTGAATCTTCTGTATGTGAACCTGTTCGGATCTCTCGACCACCAGCACCGTGCTGACTACCTGAGTAGTTGCCGCTAGATATAGCATTAATGGTTCTTGGGGCATTGGTGACACCAACACAGGTGGTGATGTGAGAAATGTTTTGAAGTCTTCGAAGGCTTGCTGGGCTTCGGGAGTCCATTGGAAATTGTCTGCTTTCTTCAATAGCTTGAAAAAGGGCATGCCCCGTTCGCCCAGTCGGGAAATAAACCGGCTAAGTGCCGCCATGCAGCCTGTCAGCTTTTGAACGTCCTTCTGGTTAGTCGGGGGTACCATGTTCATGATTGCATTGACTTTCTCCGGGTTGGCCTCGATGCCGCGATGCGAGACGATGAAGCCGAGTAACTTGCTGGATGGCACACCGAAGGCGCACTTTTCTGAGTTCAACTTCATCTTGAATCTTCGAAGATTTTGGATGGTTTCTTCCATGTCAGCGATGAGGTCTTCTTTGGACTTGGTCTTGATCACCACATCATCGACGTAGGCCTCCACGTTGCGCCCGATCTGAGTATGCAGACACCGCTGAATTGCCCATTGATACGTTGCTCCAGCATTTTTCAAACCAAACGGCATAGTGATGTAGCAGTATGCTCCTGTTGACGCCGAAAACCGCCGGGTGTGCCGAAAAGCTCGCTGACGATCTGGTTCGACGTCTGGTGACACGCGAAGGCCTGGGAGATCTGCTTAGCTCCAGTGCAGGTCCTAAAATATTTGAGGTTCGCGGGCGTGCCAGTCAATTTGACCCAGCAATTGACAAGGAGATGAAGAAATTAGATTACTGATCCAATCGGCCAGCAAGCCGATACGGATTCCTTCCAGCCGATGCCGCTATGCTCGTGCCCGGGCCCCTGCCTGTACTCGCGCCCGGGTCTCGTGCTCGCGTCCGGGTCCTTGTTGGTCCTCGTGCCCGGATCGGCAGCGACTGCGCAATCGGCTATCGGCCGATACGGGCTGATATAGACTCCTCGTAGCCGATAGCCGATGGCACCTGTGTATCGGCTAGGAAACCGATAGCGCTATGAACAAATAGACAAGATGTCAGTATAACATGTGCATCGGCTAGGAGCCGATGATAAAATAGATAGGCAGAATAGTGAATTAGCCGACTGCCAAGGAAACACATGTGCATCGGCTAGAAAACCGATGATAACATAGATGATCAAAACAGTAGGGATAATACAGTCGGCTTTATAAAAAGATAACCTATCGGCTAAGCACTCCGATAGAACGTCGCATATACACCGATCGGCTCGACAAGGATAAATCTATTATTATCGATCTAGTAGTTCAAACCTAACTGATGCAGCACAGATCGATAATAGTAAAGGAACCTCAACAAACCGATAGATCTAATGCAACTGTGATGAAAATAACTTACGGCTATACATTCCGATAAGACGCTTGCACAAAGGCTATCAGCCGAACAGGAATAATTTATCGCTAGCAGTTTAGTAGGTCGGACCCAACCGATGCCAGCACAAACTGAATGATAAACTACCCCCGATAAACTGATAAAAATTATGCACGCGTGATGTGATATACCTGACCAGCCTAAGAGGTCGACCGAACCGATGCAGCCGTAGACAGATCCGATACACCGTGGTAAGCGACTACCATAGACCGACTAGAATATCGGACCTAACCGAGAAAGTCCTAGCCGATTGGTAGTCGGGGTAACGAGACTTACCTCTCGCAGGAGTTCGGACCTAAACGATGCAGCCCCGCTCGAGAAGCAAGAACCGTTGGTAAAGGGTGGCGATGCGCCGAAGTTTAATTGATCGATTGATAATTTACAAGGTACCCGGGCATACGTATATATACCCCGAGTTGGTACAGTCCTAATAGGACACGAAACAGAAGTTTCCTAATTATAAAAGGAAAAACTAACAAACCCCGATCAGATACGAGATCAGGTTTCCTAAAAATTATCAAAACTACCTAATTAATAGATAAGGTAATTGACTGCCATGTCGTGGTCCTCACGATTCCTTCCTGAATCTAGCTTCTTCTGATTAGCTTCCAACGGCTGACATATCTTCTTTCCTTAACCAAATCCAATGTGAACCGTGCCAAATTTTGGCGTTAACAGCTCCAAACGGCATGATGAAAGACATCTTTAAATAGTCCTCCTCCTTAGGCTAAATTTGGTGGTATCCGAGTAAAGTCGAGAAAGCTGAGAAGTTCGCACCTGCGGTCGAATCCACCACTGATCTATCTTGGTAGACAAATGGATCCTTGGGGCATGCCTTGTTGAGATTCGGTGTAGTCACACGCAGCATGCCCATTTACCTTTTTCTCTCCAAGACCAGAACTGGTTTGCCAGCGCAAATCTGGCTGTAGACCTCTTTGATGAACTCCGGCTATGAGAAGCTTGGTTATCTTCTCCCAAATAGCATCTTTTCGGTCCTGAGCGAAGCGCCGCGCTTTGTTGCTTGACTGACTTGGCGCTATCTTCGTTTAGGGCGTGCCTCGATCACCTCCCTTGGTACAAACCCGGCATGTCGGATGGTTTTCCACG